>JAKTWP010000014.1:0-299552 GCA_030582095.1 Trigonopsis vinaria | reverse complement strand
CAAGACATTCTTGGGGAGTATGTTAAGATGGAAAGTGGATGATTTTCGCAAGCTTATTCTATCGTGGCAATCAGCCCCCTCCGCCATCCTCCTCGAGCCGCACGACCAATGAGCTCCCACAACGAATACGCCTCTATTAAGCTTACGACGGTCTAATATTCATTTTGGAGCATCCGCTAGCTATTATAAACTAAATTTCTTAATTAGAACTTGTTTTAAACCTCATTTTTATTTTTCTTTTTCGTGCCACGTGACTGGTTACAACCCCCCGCTAACAGTCAGGTTCTTGATTTTTCGGAGGGTAAATTGCCAGCTTCAACATCTTGATGCTTGACGGTTGCCACACACAAATTTTGTTAGGAAAAATAAGTTTTAGTACCCTCACCCGCGATAAATATCTAGGCAAGTTCCAACTGCCCCGTCTTGCTTTCTATGAAGGCGAACGAAACAAAGCGGCTATCGACAACTGGATTTGTGCGGTCAATAACCGTTTCGATATTTTGGATGTGCCAGAATCCAAAAAAGTGAGGTACGGGTCGTGGTACCTGATCGGAGACGCTGCGAAAAGGTATTCGCTGCAGAAGTCGAACATCTCCGACGACTGAAAAGAATTCAAGGAACAATTGACAGCGTTCTTCTTTCCAGTAAACCATCGAGCGATGGTGGTAGCCAGATATAATCAAGTAGCACAGACGACTACGGCTCAAAAGTATAGCCTAGAGTTTGTTGACGTGATATACGCACTCCCTAAGAACTATGTTTCGGAAGAGGCTAGTATCTACCGTTACATTCAAGGATTAAAGGCGGAAATTCGCTTACAAGTCTTGTTGAATGCGCCGACAACACTGACCGGGCGATGATGGCTGCCGACAAAGCGGATATGGTTGGTAATTTCGCGAAGACGGAGGTTACGACAACGACAAAGACTGACTGGGATGGGGATGTGACCATGTCTGCCTTGTGCACCCAAAACTATAACCCCGGTAAAGCCCGCATCAACAGACGAGTTCCAGATGATATTTGGAAAATAATCCAGTCAGCCACTATCATCGACGACAACATGCGGGATTTGCTGCTACACTATCGTTTATGTTTCAATTGTCGGAAACCAGGTCACCGCGCCGAAAACTGTCCGGCAAAAAAACTAGTGCCACCTTCGCCACCCAGAGTGACGAACGTTTCTGCCTTGCAACCGCAGGCTACAAATTCTCTGGTTGAAAAACGCCCGATCCTTGACGTCCTGGTCGAGGGTCAGAGTACTACAGCTCTGGTGTTAGCGAGGTGTATATGTCGTCATGACAACTAAATGGTTTGTAATTATCACCCAAATAGTCAGTACACTCGTATGGATGCGACAGAGCCTGTGCCCTCTGTCTAGCAACATGGTCAGCAAGGACGTCAACATTATTTGTTAGGGCAACTATATTTGTAGAAATATCAGTGACAGCGCAAAGTAGACCATCGGGGGGTAGTTTGAGAGCGATCTGCAGGTGTAGCTGACAGCATAAGTTCCGCAGAGTGCGTTTCGGGCATTGCGAGAATTATAAGCAAAACCTATGATTAAGGAATAAACTATAGTCTTCTTTATAGCAGAGGGTTTGTATATTACAGACTGAGAAGAAACTTGTTTCTCTCATACCGACTCGGCTGGTGTGGCTTTCTGATTCGCAGTTACAGTACCAAAAGAAAAATTCAAACCATCTCTTAACTCTTCAAAATCGCAAATGACTATGAATTCGTCCCCAGTTAGTCATATTAGTATGTACAAAAGAAGTGTTGATTTGTTTAATCGGGTTTACGGGGTCAGTTTTACGTGAAACTTTATTAACTTATTTAGACTTCACCTCCCGTCGATCGACTGTTCAATCAACTAAGGGTATAGTTTGCTCTTCACAAGTACTTGCATCTGCTGCAGGAGCACGGATTTTGGATATCGGTGGCAATGCCGTTGATGCTGCTGTCGCCACGGCTGCCGCTTTAGCTGTTATTGAACCACACATGACTGGTATGGGAGGTGATGCCTTTGCACTTTTTTATTCTTCTAAGGACAAATCTTTGAAAGGTATCAATGGTTCTGGGCGTTCTCCGGCTGCTTTGACTGTTGACTATGTTAGATCGAAAGGCATTCAAGGTGATTTCATCCCGGCTCTCAATGCCATGACCGTCACTGTTCCTGGTGCGGTTAGTGCGTGGGTAGATTCTGTTGAGAAGTGGGGAAGTGGACTAGTTTCTATATCTGATATTCTTGCTCCTGCCATTGAATTGGCTGACGAAGGTTTTCCTGTTACTCAACTTTGTGCCAACAACTGGCTTTCTAATGTTTCACTGCTTAAAGCCGCTTCTCCAAACTCAGGCGAACTTCTCGATCCTTTTACCGGTGGATCTCCGCTAGAAGGCCAGATTTTTCGCAACAAAAATATGGCCAAGACTTTGCGACATATTGCTAAAGATGGTAAAAAAGGCTTCTATACGGGAGAAGTTGCCCAATCTATTGTCTCAACTTTGAACTTATTGGGAAACCCTATGAGTTTGCAAGATTTAGCAGCTCATGATTCTGAATTTGTGAACCCAATCAAAACTATCTACCGTGACTTGAATATTTGGGAAATCCCACCTAATGGACAAGGCTTAGTTGCTCTTCTAGCGATTGGAATTATTAACCAAATGGAAGTTGAGGGCAAACTGAAGATTGGTGAAGGGAAATATACTCACAATTCACCAGAATATATTCATTTGCTGGCAGAAGTTCTGAAAATGGCCTTTAAGGACGGTGAAGAGTATATTGCTGATCAACATATGGCAGATGTTCCTTTTGAGTCTCTTTTAAAACCTGACTATCTTTCTAAAAGAGCTGCTTTGTTTAACTCGTTTAAGTCAAATGGCGAATACAGTGCTGGTGTCCCCAACCCGAGCTACAAGTCTGACACTGCCTATTTTACTGCTGTTGATGGTGAAGGAAATGCTTGCTCGTTTATTAATTCACTGTACATGGCTTTTGGCTCCGGTATTGTTTGCAAAGATTACGGATTCTGTTTACAGAATCGTGGAGCGAACTTCAATCTGATCAAGGGGCATAGGAATTGTTTGGCACCTAAAAAAAGACCATATCACACGATCATTCCTGCTATGATTACCGAAGTCGATTCAGGCTCGCTTTACGCAACCTACGGCGTCATGGGAGGTTTTATGCAGCCCCAAGGTCATCTCCAGGTATTGCTCAACATGCGGGTATTCGGTATGAATCCTCAGGAAGCTGTTGATGCTGCAAGAATAATGGTCGCTCCTTCGAAAATGGATGATGAGGGAAAGACTCACACCATTATTGTCACTGAAACTGGTTTGTCAGATGATGTTCTAGCCGTACTAAAAAGTTACGGTCACGAAGTGAAACGTGTATCTGGTTATGATAGACAACAGCTAGGTAGGGGACAAGTTATTCGACAGACTGTGTCGGGAAAGAAGTTTGTGCACTGTGCAGGTTCAGACCCGCGTTCAGATGGTGCTGCTATCCCCCAACTATAATTGATGTAGAACTTTTGTGATTGAATCCATTTATTGACGCTTAGTCTTAAAATTTCTGTGGTTTGCCTTTTATTTAACTACTTCTAGCTGGCAGTGTTGTTTCCTTTAATTACAAAGGAAATATTAAAACTATACTTTTTTTCAGCGGAGAGTCTATTATCCCCTCGGGTCAAAGGGGAAATGCATTTATGCACACCGATCAGGCACTAACTTCTCGTTTGAAAATACTGAAAGGCTTGGAAACGTTAATTGATCCTGTTTCAGAAAACGAAATGCATGATTGGTTTTCATTTCATTTACTTAAAGGAAATCATCCTACGATGCAATGCATCAAAACCAATTTTACAGATTGTCACTGATGCTTAATACACGTTCTATCCCCGTTCATTAGAAGTACAATAAATTGGCTTATTTGGGATTGGAAGTTTAAGCGCAGATAGTGTAACGGTTGGATAGATCTTTTCAAGAACGGAACTCTAGTGGAAGAGAGTAAATATGGGTATGGATGTCTACACCAGGGTTCTCGGAGTCGCTATATACCACCAGCTCACTACGAACAAGGTTTCAAGGAGCTAATAGCAAGCAAATGTCCGCAAGAGAATCTACCCCGAAGTTTACTCTAACTTAGAATACGCATATGTATATATATACGTTGCTTGTTGCTCGGCAAGATTTTTCTCTTCTCTTGCGAAATGCACTGTCACTTCAGAGATCAATTGAAACATGTTTGAAAAACTTTAGAACTTCAACCCCCAGTTCACCTTCAAAATATTGATAAAATAAAGGACTTTATTATTCTGTTAGTTTCTTCTACAGTACCTAATGAAGATCAATCATCCTCTTGTTTACCCTCTATAAACTATTTAAAAATATAGCTATGAAATCTTATCTTTATTAAAACAGCCCGGGTTCAATGACAAACGCAACCGAATAGTTTAAAACAGAAGTAGCTTTTTTTTACCTTTCAATTGCATTATAGTATCGATTAAGATATCAATAACGGAGACAAATAATAGAAATAACAGGAAAACTATCTTCACACCCCTCTAGTACTCTTCAATCATCATCCAAGTTGTAGGGTTTATTCCCTTCGCTAATAGAGGGTTTCAAAGAGAACAGATTTGCTGTACGTAACTGTATGTCTTCCTCCTCTAGAGGACCGGCCCACTTTAAGAAGACAAAACAAAATCAGATTTGTATTTCTTGATCTACTAATTACAATATGACTATGCTAATACGTAATCGTGATACGCGTATTGGAGACTTCACTGTAGAAATGTATTAAAATGCTGTTAAATTAAACACAAACAACGCCCATTCATCTTTAATAATTCTGGTAGCCGTTAATTCTCAGCCTCCACTTTTTCTTGCGAGCCTGTAGCAGAAAGTGAACCCGTTTCACCGTCGCTTCGTTGATGAGCAATTTCGAGATAAATCTTTCGAAGTTCGTGATCAAGCTCCTCTCCTCTAACTTTATCCATTGTGAGAGAAAGTTTTACAGGATTAGATTTCCTTAAATATGAAGTAGCAAAGACCAAGTCGAGCTCTTCCAAACTTCGGCCCTTGGGTTCAGGGAACCAGAAGTAAACCACAGGAATAAAGAAAAAATTCAGAACAGCAAAGATAATGTAAGTTTTATATTGGATGTTGGCAAATGCGGGGGGGGTTATCATAACAATCACAAAGTTCCAAATCCAGTTGGACATCGTAGAGATAGCATTAGCCTGAACACGAATTCTCAAAGGAGTAATTTCAGCCGGATAGAGCCACGTCATACCCAACCATCCAATTGCAAAAAATGAATTGAACACAAACAAAAAGACTGTTGCTACAATTCCAGCAGCGTGGTTTCCAGCAGAAGAATAGCGGATGGTGACAGCTAAAACAATCATGGAAGCCGACATACCAGCAGCACCAAAAAGCATCATATCACGACGACGAAATTTGTTGATCAACCAAATAGCAACAACTGAAGCCATCCAGTATTCGGTACCATTACAGGACGACAAGATACGAGCTTTGACAGCAGAAAATCCAAGCTGGTTTTCAAACAATACCGTTGCATAATATGTGATGAGGTTAATACCAGACAATTGTTGGAAAGCTTGAGCAGTAATTCCGATAGCTGCTCGATAAAAATTTTGTTCAGGCCCAAAGGTAAAGAGTTCTCGAAAGCTAAATTTAGCACCTTCACCGTAACCAGCAGCTTCAAGTGATGCATTAATTTCAAGAATGGTCAACTTGACTCGCTCGTCTTCTTCATCGCAGCCTTCGAGTCTGGCAATGACATTTTTTGCCTTGGCGTATTTTTTCTTCATAATCAGCCAACGAGGAGACTCTGGCAAGGCGGTGACGAAGGTAATAATAATCAGAGCAAAGAAGATTTGAAAAGCAATGGGAAATCTCCAAGACACTTGGCTGGGTTCGGCAAAGTAAAATCCAAAGTCGATCCAGTAGGAAATTGCAATACCAGCGGCAATTAACATACCCTCGTTCATAACCAGTTCACCACGTTTCTCAGGTTTTGCACATTCTGACTGCCATGTAGGAACAGTCGAAGTATTCATTCCGTTACCAATACCCGCAACAACACGTCCGACGATAAGTTGGGCATAAGAAAAGGCAGAAGCCTGCAAAATCGCACCGATAATCATTATAGTACCACCGATAAGAATAGATAATCTCCGTCCGAGCCTATCGCCTTTCCAGAGAATAAATGCAGAGCCGACCATAGCACCCACTTCGTAAATGGCAACCATCACGCCTTGAGTGTTTGCATTACCGGTAGCTGTAGCAGGTACTCCCGCATCCCCTTTAATAGACGCTTTAGGAAATTGTTCTTGAAAAGAGGGCAAGGTAAGAAGGGATCCCATCACACCTTGATCGTAGCCAAAGAGTAAGAAGGCCATGCCTGCGATAACAGAAATGGCATGTTCAAGTTTTTTGCCAGCGTAAGGTAGCTCGCGATGCTTAACTAGCCAACCAGTTGCTTTTTTCTTCTTTAACATTTCGACTTTGCTCTGTTCAGCACCATGGTCAATATCAAAATGTTCGTCGTCGAGGTCGTGCTGGGTGTGAGCTTGAAGATGTGGGGGAAGAACAGATTCAGGCGCGGCGCCATCAATATTTTCGTCCGTCACTGTGGTAGCTTGTAAGCTGGGTGGATTGTTTTCATTCAGAGTAGGAGTATGATCTGACATGATTTGTTTACTATATAGAAAATAGCAGGATCATGAGCCTTTTATAGTGTCAAATTCTTTAGCACAATTTTGTCGATTCATGTGAAGTTAGACCACAAAAGTTTTCACCCCCTGAAGCTAAACCTAATTTGGATATTATGACTCTCCGGGGCTCGAGCCCTTTCGAGGCTCGCGCCGTATTTCTCTCTCTTCTTAGAATACATACCGCCTAAAGAATTTTTATATTATTCTATGATGAATCAAATAACTTCTCCTTTTCTTTTCTTTTCTAGTCGGGACTATAAGTTAAGTCAATCTCTTAAGCATAGACTTTATTAAACGAATACTTTTGACAATGACGTCTTGCCCCTTAATAGTCTTTTCCGAACTTCGTTTCAGGAACTCACATGAAAAATGCGATTTTTTGAAATAAGTAGTAATTATAAAGTACTATTGACATATAGCAAAGTTTTTTTTATTTGTTTAAATTGGAATTTTTGTCGTTGAGAGAAGGTTACTTTGAAACAAATCGCCTATGTAATTTATTTCCGAGAAGCACCAATATTGACCCCTTCCCCGTCCACATTGCAAAAGCAATGTGGACGGGGAAGGGGTCAATATGAAGAAGAAAAAAACATCCATTTATATTGTGCAAAACACTTTCTGACGCTTGACACTCGTAGTGTATGAACATCGTGTTTTTTATGTTGCAAATATCATCTCAGAGCATGCCAGAATATGATGCTGATACTTTTAGTGAAGGACTGTTGAATTTCGGATCAACACCAAAAGCTAACATTCGGAGATAGGCTCTAGAGAGGTAGTACTTATATATATTTTTGAAATAAGATGCATCGTTTAGATGAAAAAAAAAAAAAGGAGATCAGAAAATCAGGTGTCTAGCAGTCGCTAATCATATACACATACACACATACACCGAAAAAGAAGAAAAACACATCCGGGAGGCTTGATATTTTCAGCTCGCTGCCAAGCTTTCACCGTCCAAGAGCCGTCCGTTGCTTTCGTCTAGTAAAAATTTTTATTTCGCAAATCCTACATCAATAAGGAATCAAAACTTATAGTTTTCCCTTTAGTTCTAAGTTTTATTTGTTTTCTTTTACCGCAGGTTCGTTCACTATCGACATTAATATACACTTTCATCATAGTTTTGGCATTCTAATGTTAATGATGTCATAACTCCAGCCGGCCATTGTTTTTCTCTCTTTGATGCAAGAACATGAATGAAATAATGTACCGTTGTGCTTATTCAATCGTCGTTCCCAACAAATATTTCCCAGGTGTGAGTTTTCTGCACGGAACCGAGTAGAGGGACTTCGCAAGTCAGCTCAATAATACTTCAGAGAGCAACAACAATAAGACTTCTATTAATAATACTGACCTTCGCAAGTCAGCTCAATAATACTTCAGAGAGCAACAACAATAAGACTTGCTAAAAGGTCTACTACAACTCATCCTTCTTTTGTGACCACCTCATCTAGCATAGCAACCAAGCATATTGAAAATAGCCATTCGTAACCGTAGCAAGGTATTCCTTGACAACCAAAGAACACACCTTACAAATTCGGGTCTAAATTCTAAATATTATATTAAAATAGCCTGTCGATGGAGGGATTTTTTGCTTTTGTTAGCACTACAGTATCACATCCAGAGGGCGGTTTATTCTTGTGCAAGAAACAACGGCACAACCGAATATTAAATCTTTTTGTTCAAATGATTTAGCCGGTCCCCTCCTACGGTTTATTTAATCTATCCGTTCAAGTAAGCGTCGTATCCGATTTTCTTTCCGGAAAAGCGGACAGTGGGGCCTTTCTAGGACCGAAAAGACTTCTACTTTCTGTCAATGAAACGGAAACCAGATCAGACTCGTTGTAGTCAGTGCCAATCTGCCCAGATAGCGATGCAAACAGCTTCCACTGTTGAGTCTCTTGAGTTGGGATAGTTTTTTCAGAAGCTTTGCAGTCGTCGGATATAAACTCTACAGACGAGATCAGATCGCGAATTCCATTGTCGTCAGTGGCTGAAGTCTTGCCAGTGAATTCTGTATCAGCCATGGCCATCCGTCTGTTATATATTGACTCTTCTATTGTCTCTCGCAGTAAAAGAGTTTCTACATATACTGGTCGTTTCTGACCTATTCGGTGTGCTCGTTTCATTGCCTGCGCTTCGATATTCGGCTGCCAGACAAAGTTGATAAAAAAAATACGGCTCGCACTTGAGATATTGAGACCGTGGGCGGCCAGACGAACATCCATGATCAGCACACGAAATGTCTCGGTAGTGTTGAAGGTGACTAGGTATTGTGAGCGTCGAGGCGGTGAAAGCGTGGTGGTATAAATTAAGTGTTTAACTCCCGCTATTTCGAGAGCTTCAGCCAAATAGAATGCGGTGTCTGAATGCTCGTAAAAAACAATCGCCTTTTCTCCTCCATTTGTGCCGTCGCACTCAGTCGTCAGCTCCTTCAAACGCTTCACTAAATAGTTCAACTTGGAAGACATTGTGGCATCAATTTCGACAGTCGAAAAGCGTGATTCCGGGTCTAGCTTGCCAGCAAGGTTGTCCATCGGTTGGTCAGCTTTACTACCTTGACGAAATTGCTGATCGGACAAAGTGAAAACAGATCGCATGCGCTTGCTAGGTGAAGTCTTTGGACTTTGATCGCCCTTCAAAACGTTTGAAATTACTTCGGTTTGAGATTCTGATCCAAGCCCTAGATTAGATTAGTCGCTAAAATATTTGCACCAGCTTGCTAGCTCACCATTTGCTGCTGTCGTATTCTCATGTTTTCTCTTCTTCGAGGGCAAATTTAATTCCATTGATAATTTTGTATTGAACTCCGTAAGATATTTCAAGATCCCAAGTGTAATGGCGTTATCAGATTGGTACGCATTCTGTGCCACGTACTTTTGAAGCTGAAGCAGCTGAGCACCCCCAAATAATGACGAATCGGATTGCAGAGTCCCTGAAGTTGCGCGTGGCACAAATGCTTGCTGCCGTATAATGTCATCTAAGTGACTGACAAAGTATCCTATTAAAACGTCAGCACGGTAGCGGACGGCGAAAACACAGCAACTCACCCATTTCATGGTTTTCGGAAATAGATCGCCAACAAAAATTTTCCAGTGCTTCGTTTGCATGTTTTAAGCAATCTGAAAGAAGTTGCAAGTCGCTCTCATTGTATCGATCTCGCTTCTGATCCAAGTTATGCCGTACGACGGCAGCCATCGACTCAACATCCTTGACTGTAAATCCCGACCAGTAAAAAGTCGCATTCAGTAAATTGGAAACAAGACGTCGTAAATGGGCACGATTTGCAGGATGAAACATATAATCTTGGTCTTGCCGCTCGGAGGTCACGGCATTGGTAGAAACCATTGCGGTAAAAAGATTCATTGAAAGTCTATCATATGGTGTCTGGTTTAAGCGAATAACGTGATGGTATAAAGGCGGCAGTTTAATTTCTCGTCTGATATCTTCACTGCGATGCCGTACAATTGCCATACCCAGGACCTGCCTGATTGGTTCCACATCATGTTGCTTGAAGAAGGGCTTTTCGACAAGTTTATTCCATAAATTCTTATTCTTGGTCGATGAATAAGCACCATAATCGATACTCTGATGGCCACCACTCGCCCATGGTTCCATTTTCAAAAAATCACAGATTATTGTCTTTAGCTTTTTTAAATCGGTCGACTCAGATTCTCGGCTTCTTCGACTGAGTTCCTTTTTCATCGATAACTTAGCACTTCGCCCAGTACTTTCGAGACCGTCTGTACTATCACTGTCGATGGAGGTCTCGCGTAATTTGTCTATTGGGTTATATATTTCTCCCATACCATCTATCCCGCTAATCAGTCCATTAGTCGGAGTACCTGTTACTGCCCATCTTCGCTCAACACTGAGTTTGGAGGCTAAAAACACTGCACGGGTTGAGCTTGAGGTCATGGAGTGGCCCTCGTCGACAATCATTCGCTTCCAACGAATATCAGTCAAAGGTGAATGATATCGTGGAGGCTTTTTGCAAGTATGTTTTATGGTCCTAGAAGAACCGATATAGCTGCATAAACACTCTCGTGGGACTCCAAAAAAGTCCAGTCCATCAGAGTCACCTTCTTTCGAAAAACGAGACTGTGAAAGTATAATTAAATCATGCGAAATCAGCTCTTCAGCAGGTGGAATTGGTTGAGAAAGCAAACTAATACAACGGATACTTAGATATCCTTGTTCAACATGCTTGGAAATTTCAGCATTCCACTGATCTACAAGAGTGTCGGGACAAACTACCAGCGTTGTCGAGCTAAGCAATATTTTCTTGGGTGGCCTTTGCGTTTTGAATACTCCTCTGCGGGTTCGAGTGGAGGGATGTTGAACTAAATAATATCCTTTAGCCCTTTCAATTGCCCGGATACAGTCAATCGGTAAGTTATCAGCTTCATCACGCCATGGAACACCATTTCTTTGAATTGAATGAGCACTCAAGTCCAACAATGAAGCTATGCGAGGGCGGTCGTCCAGTTGAAGTTGATAAAGAGGTGGGGCTGTGCTTAGCTGATCGCGAGAAAGACAAATCAAAGCCAGGCAGATACATGTCTTTCCCACACCCATATTCTCAGCCAAAATCCCACCTCGAGGACCATCATACTGAACTGGTTCGCAAAAGGTCTCGAATGTAACTCCAAACGACTCACTGGTGAAGGAGAGAAAAAAATCTCGGTCTCTCATTGGCGTTGATACCTTGAATAGATTTGGTAGCATCGTTCTCAAAGGCTGTACCTCCCTGTAAAGCATTGTAGCAACGGTTTCGAGTTGATAGCGATAAAGCTGAGACTTGATTCCACTGAAACTGTGGTCGAAAGCGGACTCAATGAGGCCATACACTATTGGAGAAGATATATCCTGCATTCTGACAATGGGTGACGCTAAACTGTCGTATAGTTCAAATAAGCTCTCTTCTTTGTGGGGCGAATGAATATCCAGAGGCTTGGTGATGAGCTCCGAATGCTTCAACGGTATCGGATCTGAAACCTCAAGGCCATTCCAACCTTCTATCGATGTATCCAAGTTCTCCAATACATCCTTCCAAACTTGCCTGAGTCGTGAGAGCGACTTTGGTTGGGTGGCTGGAATGTGTCGACGGCCATGTACGTCTGCCGGTATTGAATATATCCTTAGCCTAGCCGTATTAGCACTGATAATTTTCCCAGTAACTTTAATTTGCAGATATATCACTAAAAGTCGAAGAGAGTAGAGTAATGGCGGTAAGTGCAAAGCAAGGATGGGGTCTTTGGTCTCATCTTCAAAATATGGCAACCATAACCAGTCATCGGGAGCTTCTAGAGGCCTTCCAGGTACTCTAAAGGTTCCGGTTACTGTGACAGATCCCAAAGGTAATAAATTGCGGAGGTCATTGATGGCAGCAGCCGCGAGCTGAGCTTTAATTTGAGATTCCGGAAAAGCCTCTATCCCGGTCATACCGACAAGGGCTTTAACCTCGGATAAGTTTAGCCCGGAAAAAATCCAAGCCAACTTTTTGTGGTTCTTTGTCGAGCCTGGCAAGTCGAACTTATCAACTCCTCGAAAAAAAAAAAAAGTACAAATGTCGACCAATCCTGGCCGACTTAGGACGACTGTTGTAGCGAGTGAGTATATTTCTGTGAGTTATTTTCACTGCTGCTAACTTTGATAGCCGGTTTTGGAGCTGGTGTAACCCGAGACCTTGTTCACGCCGCCTTTGTACCTTTTGGCGACATCGTCAACATACGCTTTATCTCCTCAGACAAATCACGACGGAAAGGCCAAGCATATATTGAATACGGAAACGAGGATGATGCTGCTGATGCGATTGATAATATGGACCAGGCAGAGCTTGGTGGAGAAGTGATCAAGGTTGAATACGCCAAACCGGAAAAGAAGCAAGATTTCGAAGGTCTGGGATCAAAGAAAGCGGGTATGTTTAGATTTACTGAAATAACCCAAGCTAACAATGTAGTTTGGGAGCAAGAAGGCTGGATACGGAAGTATGCTACGCCCCAAGAAGAAGCCGACAATGCCCCTTTATCTGAGGAACAATCAAATACTCATCGGTTACATCTAGGCGTGGCTGGTCCACAGCAGGACTTATAGTAAAGCAGTTCATGTACGATAGGTGGAAAAGATGCCAACGATTATTATTTGAAAGTAAACCTCCCTGTGAACACAAAAAAAAACACAACCTGCATGAGGTTCAGATCGCCATCAATACAACTGTAACTTCAAAGCTGACTTTCACATTATTTTCAATGAAAACTTGTATATAAAAACGAGCAGAAATACAACGTGTACACGGTCAAAAATAGCAAAAAAAAAGACATGTATTCAATTTAGTTATTGTAGCATGCTTAGTGTCCCTCGGTGTGAGCAGGTTTTCCCTTACGGGTAAGTCGAAGGTCGTCATTTCGGAAGTGCTTGGTAGTGAAGTAGGCGGCAGCTATAATACAAGTTAGCATCGGAGCAATCCAGTAATGGATCCATCAAACCTACCAGATAAGGCAACTCCGACAGCAACAACTATAAACTCCGGTCAGTATTAATTCAATCGGGGTTTATATCCTTTAAGAAGGAGAAAAAACATACGCAAAGGGTAGACCTCCTGAGGAACCTCAGCAACAACGCGGCCCACAAAGGAACGCTTGGGCTGAGCGTTCAATCGCACAAAAGAAGGTCGCATGGCTCGCACAACAGTCGTTCGCATTGTTTATGATCTTGTTTGTCTGAGTAAAAAGAGAAAAGAAAAAAGCCAAAGCGGAAGTGGAACGAGGTCGAAATTTTACCCGGCTGTAGTATTGGCCAATCAGAGAGCACAAATCTCATGGAGCACTCCAACAACATGAAAGATGCAGTAGAAGATCAGCCTGAATGTATAGGTTTGAATGATGCGTTGAATCCCAAGAGTCCGTTTAGTCCAGACACCCAATCGTGGCTGCTGTAGGTAACACTCCAGAGACTGGTCGTAGGACTGGTGCCTGGACTAATGACAACGCTGTCGCCTTGACGCATTGAACCGATATCTTCCCCGTCGACGATGTAGTCTGCCTCCCCCCGGCTACGGGCACTCAGTTTGATTTCAATCTCGCCAGTGGCTGGAATCACCAGTGGGCGAAACGATAACGAGCGCGGACAGATTGGAGTAAGAAGAATACAAGGAACCGAAGGATGGACAATACTTCCACCTGCTGATAGGCTATAGGCAGTGGATCCTGTAGGCGTAGAAATAATGATTCCATCTGCCACGGCTTCGGTCAAATGCTGGCCGTCAACATATATGTCCATAACGCTTAGATGAGGAGACCTGCCACGATGTAGAACAATTTCATTGAGCGCAAACAAGGTAGTTTTAGTGGGCTTTAGCAGCTGGCTGCCTGGAATGCGGGAATCATGAGTTGGTGCCGATGCATCGCTCCGTCCATTGGCAATAAAAGGCCTCGTTTGTAGTCGCATTCGCTCAATTGCAACTGCTTGTGAGTTGTATAGTTTGTCAAAAACGGTCTGGTGGTCGCAGAACTTGAAAGGAAGTAGGAACCCTAGCGATCCTAGGCTAAAGCTGAGCACTGGGGGTAGTTGACCGGTAGAAAATAGCTGAGTAGCGTGTAAAATAGTCCCATCACCTCCAAGAGTGACTAAGACATCTGCTTTTTGTCGAATTTCCGATATTGAACCTGCATTTTTAGTCACAGTCCAGGAGGGAGACTGCCCACTCACCTGAATAGAGGCCACATTGTATTCGTCCATCCATTTCTTCTGCCGTATCTGGATCCACAATGATATTGACATCGGGGTAGTGGTGATTCACGTAGCTGGCTGGTTAGCGTTGCTCGTTCACTTGAACACTCACTCACTGGACGAATTCAACCATTGCCTCCCGTGTCCTTCGCTCAAACGGCTTCTTTACAATGAACACATTTTTTGGCTTACTCTCAGCCCAGTCGACTCGGCGCAGATGAAGGTGACGGGGTCGTGTAGGATCGGCTGTGGGAGCTGTGGGAGCTGTGATCTCGGTTTGGACGTACTGGGGAAGGACACGGTCTCGCAGTTTTTCAAGCGAGTACGTTCGATATACACGAGCGGTTATATGAAACTCCCGGCGTAGTAGGAATGCGAATCGTCGCATCGTTGCCTGATAGGTTGGTTGGGAAGAGTTAGGAAAGAGTTTGGAAATAGTTTTCTAGTTACAAGTACGAAATAATTACCAAAAAAAAAAGGTTTTGATCTATTTGCTACTGTAAGAAGTAAATAGTAATTTTAGACTTGAGACTCGGCATCCTGCTGGGCCTTTTCGGCAGCGCTAAGCTGAGCAAGGTGAACACGAGGAGCGTCAATCGAGTGAGGAGCAAAAGTGCCCTTGGGAACCTTAAAAGCGATTTCCAATTGACGGTCAGACCAGAGCATTTCGGTGTGACCCTTGGGCTGCTTAAGAGCAGGGTGGCCTCCAACGGCGTCCCAGTCAGCCTGGCGCTTGAGGCCGAGCTCGTTAAAGACATCACTAACGGCTTCAATAAGCTGGTCACAGAGTTCAGCATTGTGACCGGGAGTAGGGGTTATACGCAAGCGCTCTTCTCCGACAGGCACGGTGGGGAAGTTAATGGCCTGGACGTAGATCTTGTGCTTCTTAAGCAACAAGTCACTAGCCTTCTTGGCGAGTTCGGCATCACCAACAAGAACGGGAACAACGTGAGAAGGATTTGGAACAACAGGGATGCCAGCTTTGGCGAGTTCCGACTTGACGTAACGAGTGTGAAGTTGAGCCAGACCACGATCGACCATGGTATCAGACTGATACTGGATAGCGGTGGAAGCACCCTTCATATCCGAAGGTGGCAAGGAAGTAGTGAAGATAAAGCCAGGGGCTAAAGAGCGGATGGTATCGACGAGGTTGGCTTTGGCGGCGATGTATCCTCCAATGACACCAAATGATTTTCCAAGAGTTCCGGTGATGATGTCAACTCGGTCCAATACGGTTCCCTGAGGGCGACCCTGGAGGTGGGCATCAAAATCGAGGTGTTCAGCGACACCAGCACCAGTCGGACCGTACAATCCGACGGCGTGAACTTCGTCGAGGAAGGTGATGGCGCCATACTTTTCAGCCAAGTCACAAAACTTTTCAATAGGGGCGACAGAGCCGCACATTGAGTATACAGATTCAAATGCGATGATCTTGGGGGTGCTGAGAGGATATTTTTTCAACTTTGCCTCCAAGTCCGCGACGTCGTTGTGGGCAAAGATAACCTTTTCGGTACGGGCGTTCCGGATACCATGAATCATACTGGCATGGTTAAGAGAGTCGGAGAAAATGACACACCCGGGAAGCTTGTTGCCTAGGGTCGACAAGGTCGCATCGTTGGCAACAAAACAGGATGAAAACACCAAGGCAGCCTCCTTTCCGTGCAAGCGAGCAATCGAACTTTCGAGTTCGATGGCATGCTGATTATGGCCAGCGATATTTCGAGTACCTCCGGCACCGGATCCGTAGCGATCAATCGTGGCCTTCATGGCTTCGCTCACACGCTTATTCTTGGACATTCCGAGGTAGTCATTTGAGCACCAAACCGTTACCAAATCTTCAGGTTCGGCTAAGTGGCCCTTGGGGAAGCGTTTAGCCAACCGGTTAACGTTGTTGAAGTAGCGGTACGATTTGTTTTCGCGCATCTTGTCAAGAGTGCCATCGTAGAAGCCATCGTAGTCAAAGGTATCGACGGCGCCATTTCTAGCAACACCAGTCTGCTCGGTAGACTCGAGATCATATTCTGGTCTGGTACGACCGGACTCCACAGCCTCGACCGCGGCATGAGCGATGGGACAACGTCCTTTGGAGGTGTCGAAAACGCCGGCCTGGGCGTGGATGACATCAAGCGAGGGTGAGTCAGCCTGGCCAGGAGCAGTAGCACGGACGGCAAGCGGACGAGCACGGGTACCAAATTGGCGGCGCTGCTCGAGCGAAGACATGGCCGAGCCCATGACGGGGCAACGTCGAGCGACCTGCTCGACGCTGTCGAGCTGGCGCAGAGATGCAGCCGAAGCATGTTTCACAAAGGGGCACAAAGCACGCGACTGTCGAAGGACCTTTTCCATTTTCTTTTGTGTAGAAAAGAAGTTTTAGAGTGAAGAAAAGAAATTTCGGGGTTGCTTATCATCTAGACCGGGATTGGTTGTGCATAAAAGCTTACATGTTATACGTTTTATGGCATACATGAGTAATGTTTGGATATTTGTGCCATTCTCGGATCGGATATCCCGCTTTGGAAATTAGTCATTTCATGAGAGAACTCGTACAACAAATTGATTTGAGTTGATATTTGAGTCGTATTTTAAATTTATTTGCAGAATTTGTCTGTATTTCTTGCTGTTTTGAACATGTTTTTGGGTGGGATTGTGGCGGTGGTGGCGGTGCAGTCGAGGCCTTGGAAGCGCTTTGAAATTTTCAGCTTTGAAATTCGTTTTATTAAGCTTTAAGGGTGCTTTTTTTTATGTTATTTTATGTTATCAAGCGTTTTATTTTACCTGGCGTCTTTTTTTGGGTTTCTTTTTGGACTTCTTTAGGGCTTCTTTTGGGCTTATTTTGGACTTGATTCGGTGCCGAGGTTTTCTGCTCCTCGGCAGTTGAATTTAAAAAGGAAAATTAGGCAGTTGCTGCTGTTTTAACCGTATTCAAGTAAATCAAAGTGCTTCTGTTTCTGTTGAGTTGAGTTTGTAAATTTGAGACACGTTTGCACCTGGCAACTCGAGGCAAATGAAGTGGTTTGGTCTGTTTGCGGGTGTGCTGGCGCTGGTCGGTGGTGTGCTCGGAGAGGATGACTATTACAAGGTATTAGTTTGCGTTTTCATTGCTAGCAGCTCTAATTAAAGCCCAGCTCCTCGGTGTATCGAAGGATGCGTCCGAAAAGGACGTCCGATCTGCCTTTCGACAGCTCACCAAAAAGTACCATCCAGACAAGAATCCGTAAGTTGTGTCTAATTGGTGGTTTAACGTTTGATTCGGCTAGTTTATTTGCCTTTTTTAGTGGGTGGATCAATCGTTTGCCTCATTGCCGCTTCGATCTCGCTAACGGAGATAGTGGAAATGAAGAGGCAGCTCAAAAGTTTGTGGATATCACCGCAGCTTACGAGGTTCTTACCGACTCGGATAAGCGTGAAATCTACGACAAGTATGGCACAGAAGGCTTGACGATGCATAGTCGAGGTCAAGACCCACGACATCAACCTCAAGGCGGCGGTTTTGGAGGCCCGAATTTTGGAGGTGACTTCTTTGGTGGACATCATCGACCTCGACGTGGTCCCAATATCGAAGTCTATGTCGATCTCTCGCTTGAGGAATTCTACCTCGGAAAAAACCTCGACTTCGATGTCGACATACAGCACTTTTGTGACCGCTGTAAGGGCTCTGGCGCTGAAGGGGGCAAGGTGAAGCAGTGTGATACCTGCGGAGGAAGAGGTATGCAATTTTTCAGAGTTCAGATCGCCCCTGGTTTGATCCAGTCGATGCAGCAGCCATGTGGTGATTGTGGAGGAACCGGTAAAATCATCATCACCAAATGCAAGGGATGTGGTGGTAACAAGATTGTGACCAAGAGTGACCATTTTAGCACGCTTTTAGAACCAGGCGTGAGCAAAGGAACCAAACTTCGTTTTGAGGGAAAGGCTTCGGAGAATCCAGACTGGGCGGAGCGTGGTGACCTCTTTATCGAAGTTCGAGAATCCGGAGATGGGCATTTGGGTTACCGCCGTCGTGGAGCTGATCTTTTCAGGCGTGAGCCATTGACTGCTAAAGAGGCTGCTGACGGAGGCTGGACCCGCAAGCTGCGCTTCTTTGGTAAAGGTGCTACCATTGAGTTGAGCAGACCTGCCGGTGTATCTGTACAGAATGGCGAGGTTGAGCGTATCAAGGGACAGGGCATGCCTCGCACTGACGGAAATAGTCACGGAAATCTCTACATTGACTACGTCGTCATCACCTCGGGAGGCGCATCAAAAAAACATGATGAGCTGTAAAGTATCAATAGAAGAATAAATAGGTATAGCGATTTCTGTAGATGAGAATTAAGAATGTTTTATACTAAATTTGTTTCGCTCAAGCCATGTTCAGACTAAAACATTGAACAATGTTAAACCAAGAATAACGCAGAAAATGGGCGTCCCAATCCAGAATAAATCTAGAACTATTTCATTAGACTTGCAGCTCGGTAGAAAATCGTTCTGACAGATAAAATGACAGATTATCCTGGACTGTGACCAGCCTCGATACCGTGAGCTGGTGATCCAGTTGATGGTAGAAGCTGCCACAGTGGAGTATTATGGGTGAGAGGGTGTGAAGAGGTTTGTTATTTCTACCGTTTGACTCTGTTCTTGTAAAAGATCTTAGTCGATACTATAATACAATAAAAGGTAAAAAAAAAAAAAAGACACTATAAATATCCACTAAAAGAACTATCTTTTGTTATCAAATTGAGAAAATAGCAAAAAGACTTTATTATAAAATTCTGATTAAAAAAGAAGAAAAAAATATTATTATTCGTTCTATTCGTAGTTACTTTAAACGAAAAAAATACTCTTCTGAGATTCCAAATGACCCAATACTGATACAGCCACGAGCCACAAATAAATAAGTCTACACAGTAAATAATCCAATAGCCACGCCCTCACATCCATGTTACCAAAATACCGGGGAGTCCGAGCAAACCCGACTTAATCCGAGTAAACCCGATGACTTCGGTAGAAAGGAATAGTAGAATAATCCCCTTCCCACCCCCTCCCCCACAACAGTCGCTAAAGCGACGGGGAAAAATTTTACTAATTTGCACTAATTTTGTTGGGTGAGTTAAAGTTTTTGAGACGGAGGAAAGGAAATCAAGAGATCTGTATTAGCGATAAAGTTTGTCTGTATCTTGTCTTGTAATCAAACCGATACTTATCTGCTCTAAAGCAATAGCAGTCAGATCCGCTTCATACCAAACACCACGCTTATTACAGCGAGGTACTTTATATATTCCCATATCTTCTACTTCGGCTGCTCCTTAATAAAAAAATCTCCCCACCCCCACCACAGCACTGACATCAGCAGGAGACAAAAACCGACGCCGAAAGGGCGCAGCGACAGCAGCGACAGCGAAGTAAAACTGCAATTGAATGTTATTTAAAACAAATTTACAGTGTAAAAGATTGTAGCAGTAATTAGTTTTATCGGTTGCCCCTCCTTTTTGGGGAAGTTCAGTTGGAAGAAAGCGTTACGGGCCCAATTCTGCCCTTTAGGATCACCAAAACAAGACAAGTCTTTTCATAAAATTTGTCCCAGTTTTTTGTGTCCTCTATAAAAGGTCAGATCATTTCCAACTTTTTTCTCTTCACAACTAAAAGATGGCTACACCTTCTCTTGTGCGTGCTTCACGAACAGTATGCAATGCTCTCGTCAGCCCATCACGGTGGGCAATTTCGCCCCGCCGGACGGGGGGTATATATAGTCTTCGACCCGCATTCCGTTCCTTCAACATGGCTGCCACTAAATTACACGCTCACACTCCTCAGTTCTACACTGCCGAGACTGCTGCTGCTGCCGGCGTTCCGGTCGAGCAGTATGCTCAGGTCTTTGAGACTACAAACGGCCCGCTTGCCTACAAGAAAATCCCGGTTCCCGTTCCCGGTCCTGACGAGATTCTCATCAATGTCAAGTACTCGGGTGTTTGTCACACCGACTTGCATGCCTGGCACGGTGACTGGCCTCTCGATACCAAGCTGCCTCTCGTTGGTGGTCACGAAGGTGCTGGTGTAGTCGTGGCCAAGGGCGACCTCGTTGATAACTTTGAACTGGGTGATTACGCTGGAATCAAGGTGAGTTTCTCCGGTCCCACCCATATGCCTGCCCCTCCCCCTCCCCCGCCACCGCGGCTTCGGTGTGATAGGCTCCGAGACAAAAGAAAGGAATAAGAAATGGCTAACTCTCATTATAGTGGCTCAATGGCTCGTGTTTGTCTTGTGAATACTGTCAGGAGTCGTTTGAATCGAATTGCCCCGACGCAATTCTCTCCGGATACACCGTTGATGGATCTTTCCAGAACTACGCCATTGCCAAAGCCATCCACGCTGCTCACATCCCCAAAAATGTTGATCTAGCCAAGGTCGCGCCTGTTTTATGCGCCGGAATCACCGTCTACAAGGCCCTCAAGGAATCCGGCGTTAAGCCTGGACAGTTTGTTGCCATCACCGGCGCTGGCGGCGGTCTCGGCTCTTTAGCTCTTCAATACGCAAAAGCAATGGGCATGCGTCCGATCGCCATTGATGGTGGTGAGCCCAAGGGTGTCTTGTCCAAGAAACTCGGTGCTGAGCACTATGTGGACTTCACCAAGACCTCCGACATTGTCGCAACCGTACTTGAATTGACCGAAGGTGGCGCCCACGGTGTCATCAACGTTGCTGCCGCCGAGAAGCCGATCGAGCTCTCAACTCAGTACGTCCGTCCTCGAGGAACGGTCGTCGTTGTCGGCTTGCCTGCCAACGCCTACGTCAAGTCCGAGGTCTTCTCCACCGTCGTCCGCTCCATTACCATCAAGGGCTCCTATGTCGGAAACCGTCGTGATACTACCGAGGCAATTGACTTCTTTGCCCGCGGTCTCATTGACGTTCCCATCACCATGCGCAACTTGTCGGATCTCCCCGAGGTCTACGCCGAGATGCAAAAGGGTGAGGTCGTCGGCCGTATTGTCTTGGATATTTCAAAGTAATCTGTACTTTTTCTTCTTTCTTAGCAATTAAAAACTATCCGATATAATTTAAAGCGTAGTAGTTTGTGTTGAACAGGGTAACTTTTACTCAGCCAATCAGCGTTGAGTGATTCCATCTCTCAATAAGAAGCCTTTTTCTCAACCACCTCTTTTGAAGCTACAAACTCTTCAGCAATGTTTTTCCAGTCACTGCGCTCAACTGCTGGCGCTCGTTCTTGCGTTCGTGCTGTTGTTTCGGCGCGCCCGGCTTTCCGGTGCTCGTCTGCGCTTGCCATGGTACGAGCCTCTGGGCCTAGTCGGAACCCTGTAGCTAACTTGAACAGCACCGCAACACTCCTGAAAATAACCCTAGCATTGTTTTTGAATTCACGCCAGAAAACATCAAGCGGGCAGAGGAGATTATAGCCAAGTACCCGGCAACCTACAAAAAGGGCGCGGTCATGCCCTTGCTCGACCTCGGTCAGCGCCAGCTCGGATTCACTTCGATCAGCGTCATGAACCGTGTTGCCAAGATGCTCGACATGCCCCCGATGCGTGTTTACGAAGTTGCCACCTTCTACACCATGTTCAACCGTACCCCCATGGGCAAGTACCACGTCCAGGTCTGCACAACAACACCCTGCCAGCTATGCGGTTCAGACTCCATTCTCGAAACCGTAAAGGAGACCCTTGGTCTCAAAATCGGTGAGACCTCGGCCGACAAACTCTTCACCCTCAGCGAGGTCGAGTGCCTCGGTGCCTGCTCAAACGCCCCCATGATTGCCGTCAATGACGACTACTTTGAAGATCTCACCGTCGAAGACACAAAACGCATCCTCAACGACTTCAAGGCCGGGAAGCCCGTCAAGATCGGCCCCGTCTCGGGACGCAACACCATCGAGCCTCTCAGCGGCCAAAAGACCCTGCTCTCAAAGGAGCCCTGGTCAGGCCCGGACGTCACCCGCAAGGATCTCTAAAGGTTATAGTGCATTTTTGGTAATGAATAAGTAAAAAAAAAGGTACTTCTCTCTACGTAGTATACAATCCAATCAGTGGACCTACAATATGATCTTAATCTGATCTCCAGTTAACCAGGCTCTTATTAAATCTCGTACTGTTCGATCAACTTAGCCAATTTCTTGCCCTCAGACACAAAATCAACCTTGGTAGCGCTAAAAACACTGTAGCGCATCTGTGTCTTGTCATTGTACGTTTCCTGCTTGGCTCGGCAGCGAAGGGTATAGATGCCACCAGACGCATCGTATCGAGCCTCGTTGCACTGTCTTGACTCGTCTGCATTGAAGTTATAGTCCCCGCCGTCCTCTCCCGGCTCGCCCATCTCGGCTCGGTCGTCCATGGCCAACGCCATGTACTCGTCCGCAGTCATGCCCATAACCTGTCGTCCAACATCATCAAAGCACGAAAGCCACATCAAGTCTGTTTCGTCGACCGCATTAAAGGTCATAATGTAACGGTACTGCGGGGCAGGGTACACCTTGTCGCATCGCTCGCACCGCCATTGCCCAGGCCCAACCTCGACAACTTTCTTGTTGCACGACTCGGACGGACAGGCTGGATAGCAGACATTCTGGTTGCGAATATACATAATCGTAGCTCTAATTGTAAAGAAGTCAGGCTTCTCTGCGTCCGCGCCAAGTTGGTTGTCCTTAACCTGTCGGATCGTCAACACCTGCTGTCCAATTTCCCGTCCGCCTGCAGCGCCGCCCTCACCCAGAGCAGCTCGGCTAAAGGTGTGCACATCGAGCGAGCTCAAATCGCCTCCTTGCGACGAAACCCACCCGGCCAGCGTGTGTGCCTCACTAATGTCGGGGTTCAAATCGACCGACGTCGATCCCATCGCGCTCAGCGACCGTCCATTAAAACTGCCAACTTTGACGCCCTTGAAAGCAATAACCGATCCTTGTTTTCCTCGGAAATTCTCAGCATCGCTGCCCCAGAGCGTCACGGTGACAGCCCACTTGGAGGGTTCGACAATCTCAAGTTCGCGCTTGGTAAACTGCTTGTTTGACTTGGACACAATCTGTGTAGGCTCGTCGATACTTCGCAAAACACCAATCACATCAATCATAGAGTTTTCATCGACGTTGGCAAGATCACCAATGTTGACAAAGTTGAAGCGCAGCTGCGGAATGCTAGTCCCGTCCTCGGCCGGCTTAATTTCTGTGTTGCGCTCAAACATAAGCTCATAGTTGTTGTTGACGTTACTAAACTTTTTATTCGCAATGTTGACTCGACAGTTGGACACATAGTAGACGCTACCTTCCTTGAGCATGTCGTAAAACTGGTCGGCCTGATCGTTGAAGCCCGTGGCCCTGATTTCGCCAGACTCATCTAAAAAGGTGACATTGAACAGCTTTCCAGTACCTCGAGCGTTTGAATACTGTCGCAAATCCGACTTGTGTGCCACTCGAGCTCTGATCTTCCACTTGTTCAGGTACGGTGTCACGCTCTCGATTGGCGATATCATACTCTGAGGAACGCTGCTGGATTTGTTGCTCTCTACCGGTCTTGGTGGAGCTGAGAGAGAGCCAGTGTTGGCTTTGGGTTCTGGTTTCACGCCATAAAAGGAGCCTTCGGTCTGATTCGATGCCTGACGAGTAACCGACCCCGCCGCAGAATCTTCTCCTGGGGGATAGAATGTGGTAAGAGCTGACGGTTTGGGAAGTTTGACAACGCCCAATTCAGGTAGTGGCGTCATGGTCGTAGGCACAATGACCCTAGCAATGTTAGTTTAGCTTACAACAAAACAAAGATAAATACCATTGTCGCTTAGCCTTGATCAAATGGAACTTATATTCAGACAACCGAACAAACGAGAACTGCTCGAGATCGCCAATCGGTCCAACGATTGAAGGCGTGGCAATGGCCGACATGTAGTTCTGGCCATCCGAAAAGATAATGCGTACCCTACTATTCGCGGGATCTGTGACTGAACCAGCCTGTGCAAGTTCACGAATACCAATGATCTGAAGCACAACGGGCTCCGTCAAGGGATCGCTTGAAAAGGTTGTGTTTCCGGCATCCGCGCGCTCTCGAGCACGGTTCTGCTCGCGGGAAAAAAGCGACTCGAGCACTCCAGCTTTCAGCTCAGCCGGCGCAACTCCAACATCCTCGTCTGCCATTGTTTTTTTTTCTTTAAAAAGAAGTTCTTTTCTTCTTTCTTTTGTGGCTGCGTTTGAAATGAAAAAATGAAAAAAAAAAACACCAGACACGCGACGCGTCGTTGTCATGACAATCTACTATCTCCGGTGCTCTAAACGTATATGACACTTGAACCCATAACTAACTCAACGTTTAGTGCACAATTGCCACCCAAAACATTTTTTTCCCTTTAGTATTTGGGCTTTCTAACCCTCCCACAAAGAAGATGCTTGCTCGATTCAATTCAAAGCGTGTTTTTGCTCTGCCTTTGGCGGTGCGTGCTCCTGTCGTCTCTGCTCGGGGATATCACGCAAAAGATAAGTGGTTTAGAGAGAGGGGAGCTCAAAATGCTAACGTCTAGATACTGCTTGACCACTACTCTCGACCCCGTAATGTTGGATCAATGGATAAGAATGACATTGATGTTGGAACTGGTCTTGTTGGTAGGTTTTTATTTGCTGCTTTACATTTCCCCAAAATACTAACATCCTTTCTTCAGGAGCCCCCGCCTGTGGCGATGTCATGAAGCTCCAGATTCGCGTCGGTAAAGACGGAAAGATTGAGGAGGCTCGCTTTAAGACCTTTGGCTGTGGATCTGCTATCGCTTCGTCTTCATACCTCACCGAACTTGTCCACGGCATGAGCCTGGAAGAGGCCGGAAAGATCAAGAACACCGTTATCGCCAAGGAACTCTCTTTGCCTCCCGTTAAATGTATGTGTATCGCTAATATGTTTGGTTACAACTTGCTAACTTGTATAGTACATTGCTCAATGCTTGCTGAGGACGCTATCAAATCGGCAATTAAAGACTACCAGTCAAAGCGACCTACAACTCTTGGTGTCGATAAAGAAGCCGTCACTGGCACTGCCAATGCATCTGCTTCAGCCTAATCACCTCCTTGAAGATTAATATACTGGCCTATGGCTATTGGACAAGGTTTTTGGTGTGGCCGTAAACTCCACCAGAGCGGAGTAATCGGTGCAAAGTCCAGATTTGTGCACAAATGACAAATACTAAGAAACACCTAAAAAAAAATCAAAATTTAAAAAATTAAAAATAACGGAGAAAAAATGTCTTATACGAAAGGTTTATTGAATTTGTCTGACTTATTTGCGATCTAAATTATCTGTTTTGTTTTTCCCACCAGCCAACCTGAGGCTGGTTGATGAAGATATGATTTGTTTTTTCTAGCGAAAGTGGAGAAGGGAACGGTTTCTCGGTTGTTCAGGCTTTGGTTTTTCGACTGTGTAGGACTGCTTCGTCGTTGACGATTTCTTGTTCTTCGTCGCTGTGTTGCTTGCAATGGCCAAGTATAAACTCGTATACTCTTTACGTCTGTTCGTTTTTGTTGCTATTTGTGGTTGCTATTTATAATAAATACTCTACTGTGTCTCTTCATGCTGTAAAAAGTCCCGTTATTATCTGTATATATCCTGAGGCACTAGTGATCACCATTCATTTAGTCTGCCCAAAAAGGCGCAATCAGATAGTGCTGATTCTCACTAAAAACAAAGACGCTAGAGAACAGGTTCAAAGAAGCAAAAAAAAAAACATATATATGATACAGTCGTATAATCAAAACACCCAACATCCCTAATTACAAAAACACAAAAGCATCACACTGTCCACCCCAAACAAGCAGCTCAAAAGATTAAAATCAAACACACACAAATATCATCACAAGTACATTCAAAAACGCCTTCATCCAAGATAATCACAATCCGCATTAAATTGCAGATGGAACAGCTTCGTCACCGTCTTCCATATCAACCATCATCGGATCGTAGCTATGATCAGAACCATCAACACTTATTCTCGAGACATGATCAGACAGGCTGTCATGCTCAAGTGCCTTTCCAGACACCGGACCGTAGTCGCCTTCGTAGATAGCGGCACCAGCTTTTCGTACCTTTTCAACATAAATCAACTCTTCTTGATTGAGAATATCGTAAGCCGTAGGTCGATCGTGAGGCTGTGGTTGCATCATCCAGCGAACGATGCGGTCTAGTGAATCAGAACCCTCTCGGATAAACTCTGGCGCCCATCGAGGAACTGCATTGCCAACCGGTGGTGATTTGGGTGAAATGGAAGACGACGTGAGCGTACTGTTTCCGGGAGAGGTATGAGAACTAAGATCTCCAGAGCTTAACCTTCCAGCGTCAGATAAATCTCCAGATCGAAGTTTTTGCCAGTGAAGTCCATTCTCAGGTAAGACAATATTGGCTGCGATTTCCAGCATTATTAATCCCAGCGAAAAAATATCAGCAGGTTTTCCATACTCTTGTCTAGTCAAAACTTCTGGTGCAATGTACTCACGATCACCTTCGCGCTCGGTACCTGGAGCCACTGGAAGCTTTGTTGCCATTCCAAAGTCGCCAATTTTTAGATTGCCATCAAATGTAATAAAAATATTAGCTGGCTTCAAATCTAAATGAACAAATCCTTCGTCATGAATATATCTGAGTCCTAACGCCATCTCAACTAGGATTTTCCATACCCGCCAGCTATCCAATTTTGATATCCGACCATTTTCATTTAGAAACACATCCAAGCTTCCGTTGTCACAGTATTCGGTTGCAATATATAAATACCCATGATCCTCCCATGAAAACAGCATATTCAAAACATATTCTCGACCTTCATCGTTTTCATTCTCAGATAATTTCCGTAGAATTGCAACTTCTTCAAGCCTCCTCAGTCGTTCTTTTGGACCGAGAAATGGGTGTTTGGTTCTTTTCACAGCTATTCTGGAATTTGGAGCGTCGCGCTCATAAACAGAATACACAATAGAGAACTCGCCTACCCCTAAAGGAGTGACAGAATGAAACCGCTCGGCAAGAGACGAGTCAATACTGTTGTAACCAGGAAGTACTTGAAATGCTCCATCACCTGGGGTCTGAGGAATCTTTGCGGGTGTCATGGGAGATGAGCCAAAGCGTTGGATTCCTACAGTAGAATCATCAGCAGAACCAACCATATTCAGCGATTCATTCAGTGTAGCACCATTAGTTTCAGGAGTGTCCCAAGATCTCGAAAGATGTGGAAGAGAAACGGATTGAATCGAAGTTTGACGCCCATGGGCTCCATGAGACCTTCGTTCAAGCAAAGAAGGTAAATTTTGAGGTTTTTTAGTGGGTGTTGGCGGATCAAAGTTGAAGGACGGATTCGATTGACTGCCGCTTAATATCGGCGATACAGCAAAAACATTGGTCTCTTCTGGCCGCTTTATTCGGGAGCTCATCGGTGTAGGACGTTTACAAGGTGTGTCCGGGGGGCGTAATGATTCACTCATCGGACTAACAGGCCTATTCCGCTTAGATATTAACCCTGTGCTCATAAATGCAGTCTGTAGAGGACGAGCTAACCGATAACTAGGTGGGGTCACAAATTTGCTCGAATTTTCCTCGTTGATTAAAAGAGGAAATCGGCGACCTATTGGCTTTTCACGACAATTATCATCTAATTCTTTAACCACTGGTGATTGTGTGATAATTGAGCCTCTTAAATCTGCAGGTTTGTTGAATTTGACTGATTCGGGACTGTCGAAATATGAATCGTGCATTTCAACATTAATATTATTATTTATGTTATCCATCGTGTTATTAACCTCATTAATATCTCTCGTGTGACTATTTGGATCATGAATCGAGGCACTAGGTAGCGGATGCTTTAAGGAAAATGGACTTTCTCTCTTTCCGAGATTATTTTCAACCGACATCGTCTTTCGAATCTTGGATAATGCATTTTTTGGTGTACCTAGATCGTATGGTCGAGATGTAAGAAGAAAGACATCATGTTCGTCTCGCTCGGGAAGAGTAGTATGGTGAAAAAGTCGCGAATTCACACTGGGGTGTCGCAAGACCTCGCCACCTGTCCCATCCGAATTTGTATAAAGTCCTTTTGACTGTCGATTATGGGCAGTACGTCTTTCACGATTAGGATTCCTCCTGGAACCCGGCTTAATCGGTGTAGTCCCTGGTCGTTCAAACCCCGGCAAGGTACTCTTTGAAGGGAAAGCTTCGAATCTCTTAGCAAGAGGCGACCCTTGAGATGCTTGATCAAGATTAAGAATCGACTGAGACCTTGGCAATGACGTGGGTGTAGCTGATGTGGTACTGACCTGGAGAGAGGGTTGTAAAGACTCGGGCGACGAACCCGAACTACTACAGTACTCCATTTTCTTCTGATTTTTCTCTGAGGCTGATCGTAAAACCTGGTTTATCTGATTGTATCTCGAAGGATCGTTCATAATGCAGTCCGTAGTACCTAGTGGGGCGCGTTAAATGAGCCAAGTCAACGCGATTCAAAAAAAGAACTTACTTTGAGAGGATTCCTCTAGCAAAAAGGTATAATATAAGATCCACTAATCAAAAGTTTAAAGAAATAAGGTCCAAGATAGTTGTATCCGCAGCAGAGAGTGTCGTTTGGGGCGCGCTGGTCCTGGAGAAGCGATATAAACAAAGCGCCAACCTTGCCAAAAGCCGGCACTCCGTGGCGATGAGGTCAAATGGAGGCCTTTATGAGTCTCCAATTAGAACTCTGCCACCTAGGCTAGACCAACAGACGTTGTTAAGGCGAGTATATGCGGTTGGGGTGAGGATGTTCCTTCCAAGAGAAATTTGGTTCGTTGCGTGGTGGAGCGACGGAACCGCCACTTTTCGGAACAATCACGACGTAAGCGAAAACAACGAAAAGCTGAAGAAAAAAATGCTTTCTTCTCTCAAATGCTTGAAAGGATTAATTTTCAATTTATTTAGCTTTTATTTACTCAGCGATATACACTAAAAAGTCCAACTTACTCGTACTTAATATGTAAAGATATAAAATAAATGCTTAAATGTATAACCATTTCGCGATTATACCATAACCGCGCATGCCACGTGGCTACACTCACCGTCGACGTCAGGCCTAGACTTCGTGTTTTTTTTTTCTCTTGTTTTTTGCATAGGAAAGAAAAGAAAGTGTTGGACTTAAGGAGGTGAATGTGTTACTTGGCTCCAAAGCGCATCTAAGCAAAGTCAACTATGTCTGACAATAGCCACATTCCCGGCGAGGACACATCGCTCACTCGCAATTCAGATATATCAGCGTCGTCTAATCCTAAACAAATAGATGAGCATCGAAGCTCGCAGACTGTCTCTTCCAAATATTCAGCTGAGAACAGTGTACCTTCTTTATCGCTGAATTCATCTGGACCCGCAATGGCATCAAAGTCGCTTCAAACTGGCCAAACATCACCTATTGCTCGCTCATTAGCATCACCTACGACAATTTCCTCAGCAGCCTCGAACTATGACTATGGGGACACAACCACAGATGATGAAAGGGGTGATAATTATGGTCGCGAACTATCCCAGTCTAGTCAAATTGACGATCAGGATGATGGTAATTCGACGCTCCGTTACATTTCAAATAAATGGCCCACCTCAAAGGATTCTACCAGTTGCGCAGTCTCTTCCCCGGTGGCAATAGTAAATCCTGATTCGGACGAAGGGGAATCAATCCCGGATACCTCAATGATGAACACGCCCGTGGCGAGGTTGGCTCCCGGTCAGCCACGCCGACGAGCTACTGATGATGAAAGCAACACGTCATATTCTGCGAAATATGATCAGTACTCTTCTGATTCTGATACCCCCAGGCAGCGCTATCAGCCTGCTTTGACTACTACGGCACTTCGCCGACTTTCCTCCCAACAGGATAAGGGAAACATGACGGTAGAGACCGAAACGGTTACGGCTGTTCCAAAGGTCGCAGTATCATCGAATCCTACAGGTAGCTTGAGGGTTAAAATGAATAATGTAAGGTACCCTTTCCCTAATTTGTTCTGTGCTAACTAAAGTATAGTTTCCCCTTCAAGATACTGTGGAGCACCGCCGGCGCGACAAACCTAAAAAGAAACGTACAAAAGCTTCTTTGCCAAACTATGGTATGAATATGACGATGTCAAAGATAGTTACTAACCATTTTCTAAGGTTCTAAAGCCGATATGTTTGCGGCTAAAGTTGCATCCGCAGTAGATGAGGCTGACTCCCCCGATTCTGATGAAACGTTTGTGTATGAGTCGACTGCCTCAGACGTTTTAGGAAGGCCAAAGTATTTATCTCGGAGTCCGTCTGCCTCATTTGTTGGGCCTTTGGCTGGTGGTAGTGGACGACCCAATAACCACACCTCAAAAATATACCCGAATGGCATCGATCATTATAATACTGTTAGCTCAGGCACACATATGAAAGGTTTAGGCTCTTCTGATGGAAATCCTCTTTCTCTTGCCAACAATCTAACTTTTTCCTCAAAGACGAGCAGCTCCGCCTCAAATCCAAGGAAAAAGGCTTCGGCTCATTCCCTCCGAGTTTACACAGGAAGGGCAGCTCGAACTGTTCCAAATTCACCGCTTCTTCACCAGGCTGCATTTGGTGGAAGCATGGCTCCGCTACTCAAGCATGCCGACAGTTCTTATCGGCTCTCTAGAGCTGGACTAGGACAAACTTACGATCGCGATAATAGTCTTGATGATGATAGCGAAACGGCACCTTTTAATTCGACCATTCGTCGGAAATATCGAAAAGATCCTTACAAATATAATAACATAGAAGAAGATGATCACTTCAATCAACGATTTTGGATCAGGTGTGCCCGCTTAGCAGGCTGTATATTTTTGGGTGTATCCATGACTTTGTTGATTGGTTTTACTCTTGGATTCATTTTGGCATCAAACCGACCTTTGCAGGACGTCAAGGTTGCCAATATTACCGACATTCTTGTTAGCGAAGATGAGCTAATGTTTGACTTGGTTGTTACCGCCTTTAATCCTGGGTTTCTTACTATTCAAGTAGATGACTTGGATATAAATGTTTTTGCAAAAGCAGCAAAAGACAAAAATGTGGACAAGAGTTCACTTGATGAGTATGTAATTGACTATTCTCTCGACAACGACGCATCTTTGCAAGGCCTTTGGCCTAATAAGCCAGATGAAGAGCCTGATAATCAAAATCTACTTTTAGGTCAGATAACCGAGTTTGATACCCCCTTGGTCTTTGAGGGTGGTCTCTTCTCTCGGCATTATCAGAGGTCGAGTGGTGAAGTACGACTTTCGAAACCTGGTAATAATACAGAAGAGTCTGGTGGCGAGGAAAAGTGGAACAAAATGATTTTGAACTCGTTTAATCTCATTGTACGTGGTGTTATTCGATACAAACTTCCAATGTCTAGTGCTATACAGTCCACTGCAATTTCACGGACTGTGACGGTGAAACACAAACCGCATGATGACGATGACGATGATGATGATGACGATAATCATAAAGAATGATAATATACTTTGGAAGTTGAGGTTCTTCAACACCATGATGAATGTTTTTTAAGGAAGAAGGAATTCTTATTGGAGTAATTCTTTTTTGGGGGCAGAATTAGAATGGCTTAGTGGTTTGGGTTTGGTATTCTTTATTTGATTTTGCGGTACTGTGTTCTTCTCATGAATTTGGTGTTGAGTTTTTACAAGAATGGCATGGAAGGATATAGATACAATAAATATTTTTTACTTCGCTTTGTTTTTGCCCATTACAGAATGCGTAGATTTATTATAAGAGAAGGAGATTTTTCTTTTCGTGTAGAGTCGGAGAGCGAGCTTGAAGCGGAGGGACCCGGTTACAACGCAACCATTTGCTACATTGCTCTGGCTATCGCCTATTGCTCTCCGGTGCGCGACCTAAAATTTGTGTTTTTTTACGGTATTCAGCAAATCGGCGTTAGGGTTTGACTTTTTTTTGCTCGAGTCAAACGGTGATTCGGAAATAATTAGATCCGCACGAGGCTGTTTAACGACTTTCTCTAAACACTCTTCAACTTCTCAAACCAGGCGGTCTTGTAAATGGCTGCCGAGACAAAATCCCGAGAAGAAACGCTAGTGTCTTCCATGGTATGTATTTTATCCTATCAGGGTTCTATTATCCACTTTTGTTAATACCTTCCCAGAGCTCAACACCAGCAGTTCAAAACATTCGCGACATATTAGCCACCCCGACAGTAGCAGCTTTTATTGCTGGTGGGGCTGCTGGTGCAGTATCCCGGACAGTTGTCTCCCCGCTGGAACGAATGAAGATTTTATTTCAGGTGCAGATTCCTGGTTCGCCGAGTTATATCGGTGTATGGGGTACACTGGCCAAGATGTGGAAGGAAGAAGGGTGGCGAGGTTTCATGCGTGGAAACGGAACAAACTGCATTCGAATCATTCCATATAGTGCTGTGCAATATAGCAGTTATACAATATACAAAAATGTGAGTGTTCCAGAGGTCGGGAAAGGCTATTTCACGTGAACTAACCGCGACGAATAGCTTTTAATAAAACCAGGTGAATCCGATCTCGATACTCTCAGGCGACTTGGAGCTGGAGCTGCTGCTGGAATTACCTGTGTGGTAGCGACATATCCCTTGGACATTGTCCGCACTCGACTCTCGATTCAAACAGCCTCGCTCGGCTCACATCATCTGGATCCCAATAGAAAAGTTCCTGGTATGTGGGTGACGATAAAACACATGTACGCCACAGAGGGTGGCATGCGGGGTCTTTACCGGGGACTCATCCCTACTGTCATGGGCGTCGCGCCTTATGTCGGTCTAAACTTTGCCGTTTACGAGGCGATTCGAGACTACGTAACACCACCTGGTGAGGCCCAGCCTGGTGCTGGAGGAAAGCTCTTCGCAGGCGCACTTAGTGGAGCAGTTGCGCAAACACTGACCTACCCCTTTGACGTTCTCCGCCGACGCTTTCAAGTTGTTGCTGTTAATGATCTCGGCTTTCAGTACACCTCTGTTTGGGATGCAATTCGACAAATCGTGCAAAAGGAGGGCTTCTTTGGACTCTACCGTGGTATCTCAGCGAACTTACTAGTATGTATCCGGTACGCCCTTTTAAGTCTTTGAACTAACCTTTATCTTACAGAAAGTAGCCCCTAGTATGGCCAGCAGTTGGCTGACGTATGAAATTGTGCGCGACTATTTGCAGGGTCGCCGTAACTCTACTATATAGGGGAAAAAAAAAAGAAGATGTATATCTATGTTTATTTTATTCATAAAGTACTGTAAATCTGATAATTTGACCGTACCAAATAAATATTGAGGTCAAGCATATCACGTGCGTTTTGTGTGACTGCTGTTTTTTCCAAATGTTGCGCAACCACGACGCGACGCAAAGCCAAAAGCAAAGCCAAAAGCGCAACTCTTCCTTTCCAGCAGCAAAAATGGCAAAGGACCATCTCACCAAGCAGCACCAGAAGAGCAGCCACCGACAGGCTCCCAAGTCCGACAATGTCTACTTGAAGCTCTTGGTCAAGTTGTACCGCTTCTTGGCCCGCCGAACTGACGCTTCCTTCAACAAGGTCGTCCTCCGACGCCTCTTTCTCTCCAAGGTCAACCGACCCCCCGTCTCCCTCTCGAGTGTTGTCAAGAACGCCACTCAGGAAAAGACCATCGTCGTTGTTGGTACCGTTACTGACGACGTCCGCATCATCGAAGCCGCCGGTATCCCCAAGTTGACCGTCGCTGCCCTCCGATTCACCGCTGGCGCCCGTGCTCGCATCACCGCTGCCGGTGGTGAGGCCATCACTCTCGACCAGCTTGCTCTCCGTGCTCCCACTGGTGCCAACACCTTGCTCTTGCGAGGCCCCAAGTCCTCCCGTGAGGCCGTCCGACACTTTGGCTTTGGTCCCCACTCCCACAAGGCTCCTCGAATCTTGTCCAAGGGCCGCAAGTTTGAGCGCGCCCGTGGTCGACGAAGATCTCGTGGCTTCAAGGTCTAAATACGCTTCCTGGTTTACTTTGTTTGCTTCAAGATTGGCTCCGGCCAGTCTTGTCATGATTGGTGGTTACCTGGTGCCGTGTTGAAAACCTTTGTACCTTAAAATAAAATTTCTCTTTGTTCATGATTTTCTTTTCTCTATTACGTGTAGACGGTCTGATCTTGCTTGCCACTGCTAGAACAGCGCCTGTTCGCGGACGATGCAACCCATACATACTATCTTCCCATATACTTCTACTATTGAAGTGGTATTTAAAGCGCAAAAAATAAACAATAAGTATCATTATCAATAATAAATTATCCGCAGCCCCCCAATCCACCAATCCACCAAAGCCATAAAACATGCGCCCCTTCAAACTCCTACTACCTGAGCGGACGAAAAAAAAAACAATTCAAAATCATTATTTCATAAAGCATAGCTAAGAAGCTAAAATCTGGAAAATGCCACCGCTAATCGGGCGTCTGGAAATAAGCATTCGCAATTAAAAAGAGAAATCCAATCAGAACTTTAAAATGTCACTATCTCAAAACACATGTTGAAAGCTCTTTGAAGCTCGCTGGTCTTTCCAATAATTGCGGCCATGGCGGAATACCGATCCACCCGCACGCGAATTGTCCCGTCCACTGCGCATGCTGCTAGATTTTCTACTAGTTCGACTTCGCGTACTTCTGCTGCTGTGATGTCCAATCGGTGACGGCGATGCAATACTAACAGGTGCTGAAACAAAGGGGTGGGCATGGACAGGGCGACTAGAGCGTTGCTTATGATGGTGACTCTGGTAGCGGTTAACAAATGCATGACTCTTAGACTGAGATCGCTGTTTGGGTTGATGCAAAACAGTATAGTCTAGTGACTTGGCGCCCATCAAGCGATTTTTAAAGTATTGTACCAGTAAAGGGATATCCAACTGATCCTGGTCGCGATCATTAACATTCGCATCTGTATCAGAAGATGATATAGTCGTTGTTACCGGCTGTCTAGCTAAGAGAGAGACTCCTGCAAGCCAAAGGGGAATTGGCTCCAAGGGCTTCTCTTCTTTATTAGAATGCTGAGCAGAAGAAGAAAGTGCGGCGCTCGAAAAAATCATCATTAGATAGCGCAATTCAGAATGAAAAAGATAAGCAATATTTCGAGGCCAGGAATTTGAGGCTTCTCTGGAAACATCACTTTGACCGTTAAATGCGTGCCCCAACTCTGTTGGAGCAACGTCGGTACGCAGCTTCATAGCAGTCTGAGATACCGAACCGGATTCAGTAGAAACATCACTAAACATGATGTCAAGAACTTTGTCGTCGTATCCAAATAAACTCCTAAAAATCTTACCGGCGTTTCTGAACAGAAGCCGCTTTGACTTTGCCGGAGACAAACTGCCATCAAAAGGTGTCACCGATCGCTGGCGAGATGGGAATAGTAGAGGCGGTGGATGGGTGGATTGCTCGGATAATAGCTCAAATGAGGCGGTGGCAGCTTCCTCTTCAACTTGGCTATGGAGAGCCCATGATGAATTAACAGAGTAGACTGAATCACTGCCGCTAAACGAAGAAACCTCAAAAATATTTGCAGGTGATTCAGCTCGAACGAGCCCGCTGGTAGTATTCTCTTCATGGATACAATCACGCAACTGCATCCTACAAATTTCGCGATATAGCGCCTGTGACTGTTCCAGACGCCATGCGTTAATTCGCGCATTCACATCGGATGACACGGAGGGGTTAGCGCTATCTGTGGGAGAATTCATAAAACTTCCAGATCCATCATGATTTGGAAGTGATAATATCTGTATAAAGAAATGTTAGCATTTGGTGATTCAAAGAAAAGTCGCAATCAGACCGCGGCGGGGCCAGAAAGAGTATCGAAATGCACACTCACAGCAGGAAACATATTAGAGGGATCAGAAGCAAAAACATCATTAAACAGATAACTAGTATCGTCCAAGGTAAAGCTGATTTCCTCAACCAACACGTCATCCTCATCGTCCTCATCATCTTCAGCCCCTTCAGGAGCCGCAACATCAACCTCTTCCAAGAGCTCATTCGAGTCAGCTTCACTGACCGACTCAGTAGAAAATACCACCCATTCTTCTGTTAAATCTCCTCCAAGACTATCATCGCCTTCGATTTCGCCGGCGGCAGGATGACGAATGGAGCGCAAATCATTCCGCGATAACCCCAATCTCGTAGGCTTCGAGACGTTTAAACCTCTTTCCTGACTATTTGTGATAAACTGACCTGTCACCGTCATATCAGACAATATAGTAGTAGAAGAAGTGTTTGTGGCCAGTGCACCCTCAGCGGTGGCGGGCTGCCGTTTAGAGACGTTGCGATGGTGAAAGGTGGCCATTATCGCGTGTGCAATGTCGAAAGCGCTTTGAGTTCAAATAAAAAAAAATAAAATAAAATAACCACCAGAATCTTCACTCAAAACCCCAGTCAGACTTTAAAAGTTAAAAGGAAAGCGTGGGCGTGGGCGTGGGAGGTGTTGGGACTTTTGGTGTCCCTCACAAGTATCTTTGGTTGGTAGGCATATCCGTTGCTAGGCAACTATCCCGACATAATCTACCCACTTTTGGACTATCGCACTCAGTTCCGCGATTCGAGAGGCAGGAATGGCAAACCATTCAGTGTGGAAGACCTTGCATCGTGAGCACCAAATTCCTTGTTGGCCCTGCGATGTTTGTAGCTGATTATAGCGCGCCCACAGTTCCAGGTGCACCAGTCGCTCCGCACGATGACAAGCTTGACAACGTATATCACCATAAATATCTGCTTGGGACTCTCCTAGACTACTCGGAAAATATCCGATAAGTGATATGGTGCGACCGCATTTGTTTGCCCATTCTCCCATACGGCGATGTACATTAATGCTTCGCCCAACTTTGAAGAGTTGATAAGTTTCAGCCAAATTGTAACCATCGGACACAGACGTAATACCCAGTTCCGCTAGAGAAATGCCTCCTCCTAGCTGATAAATATATAAGTACCCGGGTTCGTCATACCTTGAAATGGGTTTGTTGAGCTCTGTTTGAATTTGTACTTGACTAGCCGGTCGTAAATCTTCAAATGACTTGAATATATTCATTTGTTTGTTTGTCCTGTCTTGAATATGCTTTTCATCATCTGATGTCTGAACCTTTCGCTGTACTCGAGTCGTGTCGAAAGCCTCATCCGCAACTGGATGGTCGTACCTGTGTTCAGAATCAACATTATATGGCGTGTATCGTAAATTAATCATAGGTTCAGATCTACTTTGAGGTTGAGCAGTGACGATATGAGCTGAGTGACGAACATTATTATATTCTTTAGGCTCGGAAGCTACACAGCAAAAAAACATCTGAAAAAATTCTTGAAGACGAGAACGCGACTCTGGTTCCTCTTTGTCGTCTAGCTGGCCAATAGTCGTATGGAGTCGAGGGTCAGCCGTATTCCAACCGGCGTTGATCCCGGAGTAATCTTTTCCAGACACATGGCCAACTTGCTTTTGCTCTGGTATTTGAGTTGATATAGTCGGATAATGGTGCTTCATAGCTGAATTGAATCCCGGCATTCGCTCATCGGAGGAATCATGTGAGTATTGCCTAACCTTTGCTGGATCGTGCTGATGACAGAAACGTCTCCCTTCTCGGACCTTCCTCTTGCATCTCTGTCCCGAGCTGATGGCTATCCCCTCACAAGTAAGCAGACCTTCAGTCATGCCACCGGGGCGGGCGTTGCATCGTCGTGCCCATGCACATTCTCAACCTCAAACATACACGGTAAATAACAAAAGCAAGACGAAGATTTACTTAACCTCTAAGTTATTATTGAATAGTTAGTCCTTCAACTCTACAAAAACACAACGGTTCGTCTTTTCTTACTCATGGCTGTCCATTTACGCCTGTAAACACAGTTCAGAAACGCTTCTTCTACATAGATCACCTCTGTTCGGATTCCAATAGGGTTTCGAATTACTTATATCACAATAATTCTTTCCAGGTGCACTCCTTCCCTCCTCGCTGGTTTCAAGGAGATGCGTGTCTGTATTCGAAATGACTGTCAGGCTACGGACAGTCATGAAACTCTCAAAAATACAACCATGCAGAGCTGAGATTATAACTGTATTTGAGTCTTGGTTTTAGTGTGTAATTAATATCTTTTAAGACTATTGACCTTGAGCTATTGAGAAGGTTTCTACAGTTTCTACCTCTAATATTCATCTCGAGTAACAAATAGAATAAAAATATATTTAAAGGCCTATTATACTTTTATCTGTTTCTTGTGGTTTTGCAAAGGCTATAATAACGGTGATCCTTAAAGACAAAGTTCAAACCGCAGCTCCGTGAATCGCATTTAATAACAAACCTACACTTTTTTCGTACTTATTCTAGGCATTGCTATCATCAGCAGTCTCAGTTGAGTGAAAGGCAAGATTTGGGACAGCAGTGGTGGAGCATTTGGTGGGACATTTGGTGGGGCACTTAGGAGGGCACTTGGAGGGGGGGCAGACAGGCTTGCATCGTGGGATGATAGCAATCAAGAAAGATATCAATGCCTTCAATGAAATGTAAATAAATCTCGCAAGAATACACCAGAAACCAACAAATCCACTAGCGGAGATGGCCACAACCAACACCACAGCCAAGATAGCGAGTAAGATGGCACCTGCATAGATTAGCTTGAAAGAAGAAAAGAAATAACTGCACTATTTAAAGATAGGAACAGAATAAATGAGCGTCCATCTCACCATTTCCAGCAATCCACGCACCAATCGTGCCAGCAGCAATGAAAAAAATCAATATAATTACTGAAATGATCGAAAAAAGAAATACCACAATGGGCACGGCTGCAAGGACAACCTGTAATGTCAGTCTCTTATTACCAACACGTCGTTTGTATTTGCACCAAATTAAATTGTTTGAAACTTTAAACAAATACTTACAGATAAAATAAAGAAGACAGACGAGACCAAACCTGAAAAGCTAGAAGTGGGGTATTTAGGCTTGGAGCATTTGGGTTTAGGACAAGGCTTAGGGCAAGGAGTAACTGTATCCAGAGAAACAGAAAAGTCTTCTTCGCTATAGCCATTAGCAAAATCAAAGGAATTTATGCACACCCCTCTTCACAGAAAGAAAATAAAGTATAAAATAGTACCATTGTGAGGACTGTATATAGGATCTGGGTATGAATTAATGCTTACTTCTTGGTTAAAATCTTTCCCAAAAAGGAGCCAGTAGGAAGGGTAATAGCCATTTTTAAAACACGCTAAGCAATAAGGTGGTAGTAATTAGTAAGGTATATCCCTAACAATGGTAAAGGGAAAGAAATGAAAATTCTGACCTATATATGCACTTTTTGCGCGGCTACAAGAGTAGTGGGTGCTGGGGGTACCATTAGCCACACAGGCACTTTACAATACCTTTGGCCTCAAAAATTTCAATTAAAACCACCTAAGTACATTGATCATTCGTTTCACCACTGAACCGTGTGAGACCATTCACGGTACACATTTTCACGATAGAGATGCGATAAAGTGAATATACTATTGTTAATCCAGGGTAGAAAAAAACTGTCAGCAGCGGTAGGTCTCTCATCTGGATTAGGCTTCAATAGTTTAGACACAAATTTTTTAGCTTATCGCGTTAGGTATTAAAAGGAGCATGTGGTATCAATAATAGCCTACCTTCTCGGCTCACACCGATCCACTCTGGGCTGTCTAAATCTAGACATCCAATTCGTGACAGTTGAAGCATTTCTTTTTGATTCTCGTTATCATAATAAGGGGATATTCCTGAATAAAATTAGATTATGGGTAATTTGCGGCTCGGCTGAACTACCTGACAGCAGAATGTGTGCTATAATCCCAATGCTCCAAATATCGCATTTGTAATTATAGCTACATTTGCCTGAGCCTCCTAGACCAATTTCCGGAGCACTATATTCAGGTGTGCCAACAACCGATGTCACACGTTCGCTAAGAGTATCGACTTTGGCTGCAATGCCAAAGTCGGCTAAAACAATTCGAGTACCCGAACACCTTGATATCAAAAGTATGTTATCAAGCTATTATAAATATAAGTATCAATATTCTAGCAACTGAACCGTATACTGACCTTGAGGTCGCGGTGAATGATATCTCGGGAATGAAGATATGTAACAGCCTTCAATATTTGATACAAAATAAAAAGTGCTTCGGGTTCAGAAATCTTTTCAAAGTATCCATCCCGATACACGTAGCTAAATAAATCTCCTCCAGTAATTCTGGGCTCGTTAACTCGTTTTGACAGATATCGAAACTCTTGATACGTACAGATCCTCAAACAAATATCTAATTTGATTAGCCATACTAGTTTCTTGTAGCGGTTAAACTTACAATCGATCTTCAACATTATGCCATTCGTGAAGATTTAGGATATTGGGCTGATGTTGTTGGAGAGCAAATCCACTTTTTATTGAAAACTTACATGCAGTAGCCGGGACAGTATTATGGCTTCATCTTGAAAATTCACATTTTTTCTGTCTTTAACCTTTTTAGATTTCAGAAAAACCACTTTGCAAGCCATTTGCCTTTGGGAATCAATATCAATAGCTTGGAAAATCTTCCCGAAGCTTCCTTTGCCAATTACTCTATTCAAAATCGAATATCTAAACGAGACCTGTCTTGTTAGATACCAATCTGTTCATTGCTTTTAAAAGTTTCACCTGAGGTATTTCGATTTTTGTATCTTCCACAGCGATTTGATAAAAAGTAAAAGAAGCAGCATGTCTAACATCAATTCTATCATTGTTTGAAAGTAAAACAGATTGACCGCATCCAATTAGATAACCATTGTGATAAGTTCCATTTCGACTTAGATCTCTGCAGTAGACCAGAGGAGTTATCGTTTCATCGAATACGATAACGTATATTTCAAAGTGATTATAACTAACCGAAGAATTATTTATCACGAGGTCACTATCATTTTAGACTGTCCACTTTGCTTTGGTTATTTGCTGAAACTTACCATTCCAACGATCGGCCACAAAGTAGGGTTTTCGAGCTAACAATATCATAAGCTTGACTATTAGAATATAAATTCTAGAAAACTTCAATTTGGAATACCTTGAATGGGCAAATTGACATAAGAGACAAAAAGCCCAGTTACTCCTTTTGATTTCAGGTATTGTTCGATTGAAGACGAACCAATATCCTAGATAATCAGACCTCTACTCTAAAATATATATGAGCTGGTCAAACAAACCAAGATATCTGACGGTTTCAGATCCTGTGTGGCATTATTGGAAACCTCGAGTTCATCAGGGGCCTCAGTCGACCATTTACCTTTCAAAAGACTCTTCATAGCTGAACAATAAGAAGGAACCACAATATTTTTTTCAATAGATCTTTCTAAGGGAGAAATCAAGGCTGCGATCAGAGGCAATTATATACCAGCTCAGTCAAAAGATCATCATCCGGTCGTTTAAATATTCACTATGGGTACAGCGTGTTTTGGTCATTTTAGGGGATAATCTAAGAAATCCAACTTCGATACTAATACCAGTATTTGTTTTGATAGGCCAGTTTAGGTTTCTCTAGGGTCTCAGGTCAGAGGTCTTATTCGAGGATGGTATAGCGCTAATGAGATTTGATTTGTTCAGGAGGCATATTTTGTATCTCTCACTGAGAGTTTTTAATGTGATAAATGGGTAATTTAATGGTTTGGTATTTGGTGGTCTTGATAAATGTAGAGGTGCGGTTTCCAAGTTGTGCTTGCTCCCTTGAACCCTCACACAAGATGTCGGCACCTCAGGCTCCAGTGCAGATCCCAGTCCCACCGGTGGAGAACTATATTCCAGTGTCTATGGATCCTACCTCAAAGGTCATCTCTGTCGATGAGACCTTTCTCACGCCGGAAATCGAAGCCAGCTTGGAACGTTTGAATCGACTAGCTCGTGACATGGTTGGTCTTAATGCAGACATTCCTCCTGAACCCAACAAGATCAATGGTACTGTCGTTCAGCAAGTTACCAAACTCAAGGACTCTGGTAATGATGCTTTGAAGAAGGGTCGGCTGGCCGACGCGATCAAGCTATACTCTTTGGCTATCGAAATGGCTCAACGACGAAGCTTGTGGGAGGCTACTATGTTTACCTGCAAGGAAATCTCTACATTGTTAAGCAACCGCTCCTTTGCCTATATCCAGCAAACCGAGTGGGCAGATGGATTAGTTGATGCTTCGCTGGCCGTCGACTTCGATATTACCTCTGTCAAGGCTTACTATCGCAAGGCAAAATGTTTACAGAACTTAGGACGACTTTACGATGCTAAGATTACTCTCGAAAGTGGTTTGCGACATGATAAAAACAACGAATTGAAGCCTCTTTTGGAGACTGTAAATGAATTACTTGGAGTCAAGTCTAACTGAAAGTGAGTTTGATCAGCAACTTTTAAAGGGCATAAAAATAAAAATATATAATACTTGAAAGATATTTTGGCTAAAGTTTAGTTTGTAAAAAAAAAGCTTGTAGTTTTCTCTAGTTTTCTATTCTCTTTGATCTCACGTCATTTGCTATATTGATCATTTATAAATCGCAAATAAGCTTCAAATTTTTGAGTAATTACAGTCTTTTTCAACGATTATATATATATATATGCCTTTTATGATTAATTTACAACCCAAACTGGCACGTAGCCATCCATAATGTAACAGTAAAAACCGCTAGTCCGCTCAGCGTCTTCGTCTTCGTGAAACTTGTGGCAGCTTAAACGGTAATTTCAAGGTAGCCAGCTTATAATTTGCAGCTTCGGCAGCGCTCAAGCCAAGAGCTTCACGCTGGGTTACAGTACAGTTCTTGACCGAGCAGCCAAGAGCCTTAAAAAGCTCGTTGAGCTTGAGAGGCTTGATGGAAAGTTCCTGAGCGAGAGGAACGGTCTCGATGATGTAGTTGTCGAGTCTCAGACAAAGTGCAAGCATATGGCATAAAAGTTTGTCTTCATTCTTAGGGTCAACGACGAACGAGAAGGACTTCGTCTTTCCAACATTGCTTGCACGCTGTTGGGTATATCGGTCGAGAAGACCGTTGATGAGAACTTCTGACGGGTTGTTTAGCTTTGCAGCCAGTGCTTTCTTGTTGGTTGTTCGACGGTTGTGGTAAAATCCCAATAGCAATGAAATATAATAAAGAAGTTTAAGCTTTTCCATGTGCTCGCTAGTCTTTACACCAGCCAAAGCAGCCGAAATATACTGTGACGACTGGTAGGGAAGCATTTGAATACGCTTCTCCGGATCTTGCTCTTTGAGAATCGCACTGATGTGCATAGAAGCCCATTCTTTGGATGACACAACACTCGAAATTGGATATATATCTTCAATTCTGGTCGCCTCGAGATCGGGTCGAGGTATAGGGCGCTCCTCGTCGAACACTTGAGCAACAGCATCTGCAGTAGGCATACCAGCTGTAGAAGCCTTGACGTTTTCAACAATAACCGACTCCATATCCCTGAGATCGTCAGTATTAATTCTGTTTCGCTGGAGTTCGCTGATTTGTTTCTTGGCCTTCTTGGTACCAAAGGCTTCGCCAAGAGCCTGTCGCTGCACCATATTGGAGCCTGCATCGGGAAGAGAAGGAAGTTTCCGTTTGGTGCGTGAGATACTCTTCATACTAAGTAGAGGTGCGGGGCAAAGCGAAACAGACTTGCTGGAAGGGTCGTAAACGGCCAAATAGAAACTATAAATCTCGGTTAGATCTACTCGACCAGACACAAAAAAAGCTATACTCACTCGTCGAACTCATTATCATTTGAGCCATCATATACGATCCTTGATGAGTCTCCATGAGCAACGTAGCTTTGCTTCTTTTGCGCAACGTCAAACGTCGAGATCTCTGGTACTTTAACACTACCAAAGGAAGCTAAGCTGGTAAGCCAATGAAGAAAAAAAAAAGATAGACTCACCCAAAAAAGCAGGCGCACTGGCGTCTGTCTTGACGTCGGCAAACACAATCTCCTCCTTGGCCATGCTTGAGCTTTCAACCTTCAAAAGTTTTTTTCTCGTTGGGTGGAAAGAATCTTGAAACATTTGTAGCTTACATATTTGTAAGTTATAAATTGGATTCCGAGCTTTCCCCCAAAAAAACGCTAAACCGATTTCATTGCTGCGTGATTGATGTAGTTATAATAAAAGATCTTCAGGATAGAGCTCTGTATTATGGATGTTCGAGGAACATACACCGTTACGTCAGAGGAGGCAAGACACTACTACAAAGCTACAGACAATGATTTCACAGTCACTAATCAATTGCATTTAAAGCAAAGTAAAACTAAACGGAATCATACCCCAAATACTTGAAAGACAGATATAAAACTTGTAAAACAACCCAAGATAGGAAATGTTCCTTGCAAAAATCTGTCGCGTGATGTCCAAAAAAAAGGAACATAAAAAGAGGAAAGACTTCATTTAAACATTGTCGATAAACGTTGACCAATAAATTAACGGTTGTGAGACATTTTTTAAGATGAGAATTTTTTTATACATGACATAAAAACACCATAGCGTAAGCAGTCGATTCAAATTTTAAAAAGGAAGGCAACCAAGCAACACCAAACATATGGACACAAGAAAGACTGTAGACTGTCAAATCAACTTTGAACAATGCCGAACCAGTCTAAAAAAAACAAGCTTGATCCGAGAATTCAAACAATCTTAAACAGCAAAACTTGGCATTTAAATAACTTGACTATTCAGTGGACTTGAGAAGCAAACACTAATTTGAAACGATCCGCTTATTTGCTTCTGGCTCTCATCTTCCGTCTCTTTCGCTTAAGTCGTCTGACTCTCTTCTTTCTCTGGAAGATAGTTAGTAAAAACTGCCAATCATTCTCAATTCAATTTCAAAACTCACCCACTTGGCTCGCATGTTTTTTTCTCTTTAAAAAAAAAAACAAAAGAAACGAGAAAAAGCCTGTGAAAGAAAAAGAAGAAAGAAAAGTTTTTGGCTCTAAATACTTCTGCGTGCCTGTAGCGTGGGTTAAGCCTTTTTCCCCTTTAAAGCCAGGGCTCGCGCCGGTTGAGTGCGTCGCCTCTGCGCAAGTATTTGTGACTGTTTTTTCACGTGGTTGTGGGGTTAGCATATGTGTTACACTGAGCTACCACCACCCACCTACTAAAGTAAAGATTACATATTATTTTTAAAGGTAACATGCTTTTTATTTTTATTTTAAAAACAAATTAAATTACCAACCTCGGCTGGACAGCTTCTCGGTAGCCTTCAAGCTCTCAACGGTTCGTCCAACCATGGCAGGACCAAGATCAGTAGAAACCTCAGCAAGAATTTTAGGGTCGTTGAAGTGGGTAACAGCCTGAACAATGGCACGAGCACGCTTCTCCGGGTTATGACCCAAAAAGATACCAGAGCCCACAAAGACACCGTCACAGCCGAGCTGCATGCAGAGCGCGGCATCAGCGGGTGTTGCTACACCTCCAGCAGCAAAGTTAACAACCTGAAGACGGCCAAGTTTGGCAGTCTGCTTAAGAAGGTCAAGTGGGGCTCCAAGCTCCTTGGCATAGACATAAAGCTCATCTTCGCTCATAACAGAGGCGCGCTTGATATCGGAGGTGATCTGTCGCATATGTTTGACAGCTTCAGTGACATCACCGGTACCAGCTTCACCCTTGGTGCGAACTATGATAGTTAGTTTCATAATTAAAGGGGCGTCTTTTTTAAAAAAAAAACTCCTCGGGCGATATAAAGTTCTTTTTTAAGACTATTAAACAGCCCAGGCTGGAGGATCAATGTACATACTCATCGCTGCACCCTCGCTAATACGACGAAGAGCCTCACCGAGGTTTCGCGCACCACAAACAAATGGAATAGTGTAGTTGTTCTTGGAAATGTGATGAACTTGATCGGCCGGGGTCAAAACTTCAGATTCATCGATATAGTCGCAGCCAAGAGATTCGAGAATCTGGGCTTCGACAAAGTGACCGATACGACACTTGGCCATCACTATCAACCATCAGTAAAGAAAAATGATAAGCTCGAACAATTATTACCTGGAATAGAAACGCTGTAATTTGTCAGTGAAGTCCAGGATCAACTAAACCCTACTTACGCCTCCATAATCTCCTTGATGAGCTTGGGATCACTCATACGAGCAACACCACCTTCAGCTCGGATATCCGCAGGAACTCGCTCCAAAGCCATGACTGCACACGCACCAGCACGCTCAGCGATAAGAGCCTGTTCGGCATTGACGACACTGTCGTAGAGTTAGTCACCGTTCAGGTCGTCAGGATGCACGGCGCAAAGCGATACTCACTCCATAATAACACCTCCTATATGACTCATTGTTAGAAAAACATTCGAAACATGCCCTATCCCAAAAAAAAGCAGTCTAAAAGAAAACTCTGAAAAATAAAAGAGCTGCAAAGTGATTAAAATCCCCGATTTAACCTACCCTTCAACATCTGAGCGAGACCAGCTTTAAGCGTAAAAGCTTCTTCATTCGTAGTGGATTTGATATCAGAAGTAACAGTAGACATCTAGACAACGTTAGCAACTGAGAGGTAAGTCCAGATGATCCCCTACTACTCCGGGAAGACTGACATTTCGAGAATCAAATGAAAAAGAAAAAAAAACCACCCTTTTGTGAGGATGAAAAAAATTGGGTCAAAGGGCCGAGAAAAAGATGAAAGAGAAGAAAGGAAAAAGTCTGTTTCTTATACCATGTCATTATTTGGGGACATTAGTATTCACTAAACCTATCCTCTTAAGCGTGACATATTCTTTCCCAAAATTCACTCTTGCATGAGTTTCTCGGGCTTTTTTGGCTGAGCTACAATTTTAGAGAATAATTCTTCTAATTAGTCTGCTATTGAGTCTCTTGGTTTCCCGGGTTGAACCAAAAACCGGTTTATTTGGTCTTAGCGAGATTGCTCGCTAGGCGCCTCGCTTGCCCCAACCCATGCAACCCTTGACCAAATAAGAGTCATACCGCACTGGCCTACCTTTAACGGGGCCTAGACTTCCTCAATCCTTCCCTCGGCGATGTTTTCGGGAATCTTTCAAACGTTCTCCCTTATCTTTTAGCCACAGTAGAATACGTGTATTTGTTGGGTAAGGATCGTCGCCGTTGAAATCCCTGCGAAAATATCCTCGAGATCGCTACAGCTTCTCGAAAGATAGACTCACAATTAAGAAATCAATCTATGATAATTTGTGATTGTCTCTGTTTGAATCCAGATTATGTATACTGGTTTTCACCAGCCTGATCTACGCAAACTCCCAGCAAGGCCATTATCAGAATGAAAAAGATAGGAAAAGCGCCCGTTAAACCTCCGGCAAACCACGTGTCTAACTGAGTCATCGGAAATACCAACCGCATAGTGATAAACTCGGTACCGAGATTTGTATAGTGATAGCATTTGTCAAGCCAGCACACTGTTTCTGAAAACAAAAAGGTGACTCATTCATGCCACCATGAACATAATGTTAGCATCGGAAATGCCGTAGTCATATCTACTTTTATGAGTCTGCTCAATTGAACGTGACTAATCGCCGCACCTCAACAATGAGTTCGATCTTTGGGGACCAATGGCTATATAAGCATTAACAATCGCTTTTCAGACTTCAGCAAAATACAAAACAAAATGACCGGTGTTTCCTTTCCAAAGACCAAGCTTAACACTCTTAACCGAAACTCGCAACTCGGTAAGTTCACTTTTTCTGTATTGGACTATCGCTAACCTGAGAAGGGCATTATGATTGCAAAACCATTCACCAGGTTTTGAATGATGTACCCTACCTCCAGGTTTCGTTTGTTGGAAATGACGGATATCCTGTTGTTCTTCCTTTTGTTCACGGTCTCGGTTCGTTTGAAGACCCAACCGCAACGTTTGATGAACCACTTGATATCTACGTGCACGGCTATATCTCTGCTCGCGTTACGAACTTGGCCCGGCAGGCCGAAGGTCTCAAGGTTGGCGTTAATGCAACTTTGGTCGATGGTATGGTGCTGTCTGCCTCTGCGTTCAGGCACTCTAGTAATTATCGCACGGTGGTTCTTCAGGGCAATGCCCGTGTCGTTGACGATCCGGTCGAACGTGAATATGCCCTCACTCTCATGACTGACCATGTTGTTCCCACGCGCTGGAACAATACACGATTGCCTCCTACGCCTGGTGAATTGGCGCCTACCGCTGTGTTGCGCATCTCTGTGGTATCGGGGTCAGCGAAGCTCAAGCAGGTCTTACCTCACTTGGATGACTTTGATGATATAGATGCAGTGAAAGATAAGGTCTGGATCGGAACTTTGCCTATGCACCTAGTATACGGCGAGCCTGTGCCTTCTGAGCAGTACAACAAAATTCCTGTGCCCAAGTATATCACCGACTACATTGAAAGCTACAATGCGCGACAGAAAGCATATGTTGACAAGGTCACAAAAATTGGCCCAAAAATGGGTGGAACCTTGTAGTCTTACTTCTATATTTGATCTAACCGCAACGACGTCTTTTCCCCCAGACTTCCATGACAGACTAAGGGGTTTTTCTATGACTAGCGGACAGAGCAACACTCAGTGATGGGACACTAGTGAGATGTATTGTACCCGTAAAATGTTTTTGAAATAAAATACACTGATTAAAGAAGAAATATATATTCGTAGCTGTTCTCTGTCATGTAAAAATCATCCGTATCGCTCAACAGAGCAATCCGTAAGCTATCCTTTTCCTTTTGTGCCCACACCTCCCACATGCTTTCGGAAATCTTGTCTCGAGCTTGCCTCGGGGATGGTAAATACTAATCACGCAGTTATAAGCTCGGTGCCGAGTTTGTTCAGTATAGCAGTTTTTTTTTTCCAAAACAGTTCTGTTATCTCTACTGTTTGACTCAGTTATTGTAGATGATCTTAGTCTATAATACAATTTAAAGAATACTTCAATTATTTCATACTCTAAAAAAATACTATTGTCCAAAGTCCAGATGAAGAAGAGAAAAAGCAACAAAAAAAAACCCAACTCCACTGCTCGTCTTTCAAAATACCACTGCCTAATTGCATTGAATTTAATTGGGATCTGCAATATAATCACACAAATCTTTGAAAAATCGTTTTTCTGTATTTTCCAGAAACTCGTGTTGCGGTATTGCATCTCCATCATGTTTTCGCACCTCGTTATTCACCGTCAAAAGAGGCGCCCACTCATCTAGGTCTAGATCTCTGTAGCTATTCACCTTCCAGGGCGATATCGAATATAGAGGATCAATTGCGGGGAATGGTTCGCTGGCAACAAAATAATCTAGTTGCTCCATTTGAGTCTCTTTATCTCTAAATTCGTCAAACTCGCCTTCTTGATGATCCACACCCTCGCCGTTGTCACCGCGCTGAACTAACGCTTTTCCAGATACCGCCGCTGAACATGCGGCGGTGTGAACCAAATTTGTACCCTGTGAAGACGGTTCTCGATTATCAGGCATTTTCAAAGGCGATAAATAGAGACTTGGGTATGCAGAAGAAGTATCCATATTATTCACACTGATGTAGCTTGCTGGTGCTTCATAGCAGCAGCTGCTAGGGTGTTGACTCAAAGACGGAATTGGATATGAGCAGGCAGAAGCAACCGATAATGGTTTGCTACCTCTACCAAGTGAAGGATTTGCGGATATTTGTGAGACTGAATATTTTCTCTTTTGCAAAATAGAAGAACACTCTTCTTTAGAGGCTTCATTCCGGGAGCCAAATCGCGTCCTGATACGCTCAAATGCAGTAGCCACTGTTTGGAGATTCTTTCTAGTAAAAAAGGAGTCCAGGATCCAAATCAAGACATGTCGAGCTGGCTAGATTAGTTGTATTCTATTTAAGCATTATTCAATCTTACATTCGTTGGCATAATCGTACTGGCGAACCATTTCAGCAATGTAGTAAATTTCATTCAGAATTTCCTTTTTATTACTCTCAATTAAATTGGCACACTCGGCTGTCGCACGGCGAAGTTGAGAGATCTGGATCTTGGGCGAGTTCAAAATCACAAGCATCAGTTCGATTCTCTCCGTTTTAATCAGATGATCGGGTTCTCTGTGACGTATGTTCAACGGCCACCAGCTTGGTCGAGAAGTTTCACCCATTTTGTAGGGATAGTTCGTCTGCTTCTTGGGTTCAATCACTTTGATCCACGCCTTGCACACCACCTTGCAGCATGTCTGTTGAAGTAACTCAAACCCAACCCATTGTAAATTATTAACACCCTCAGTATCATCTAAAAGAAGTGGACGGCAATTTCCTACAGCCCAATTACCAATATTTTCAGGAACAGTAGACACTATCTGAGGGCTTGGGCGACGAAGCATAATGGATTTTTTCAAAGCTACCGATTCAAGCACTTCTTTGGAAGAAATGGACGGATTTTCCTCGACTTTCAGGGTTGTCAGCTGTAGCATAGGGCTCCGGTTTGGTATCGCCAACTCTCTAGAAGTAGGAGTTTTCTGGTAGCTGTTTAGAGGTGACGACTGGAGGATAATTGTAGAATTTGAAGACCGACTTTTATGCTGTCTATGCTTGTATTTTAGCTTTAGATGGCTTGACACTGATCCATCATCCTCTTCCTTCTTCTCCTCCTCATGTTGGAGAGTGGGCGCGGAAGATAAAGCGGGCTGTAGTCTCGCATTCAAGTTTTCCTTACCCTTACCAAATGGCAGCAAATCCAGAGGGGACTTTTCACCAATAACAGCTCTGTTGGGTGAATTGAATGATATATTCCCAGAAGCTGGTCTCAAAGGAGTCTTGTTTCCCATTAGAGGAGTCTTGCGAGTTTGCTTTTCCTCTATTGCCACATTATAATGACGTTTGGTGATATTTTTCATTTCTTGGACATTAAGCTGAGAGAACCAAGGTTTGGTTGCAGCTTGAAGGCCTTCGCTCGACTGCATGATGACATTCCCATCGGGATTGACAAACAAGACTGCATATTGGGTGCCAGTGCGAAAGGTCAATAGGTTCAATTGCTTGATTATCTAAATGGGTTAACACCAAATTCTTTCCCAGAAAGTAAATATACCTGTTTAGTCTTTGACCGATTCGCTCTTGCTCGCTTTGAGGGAGAAGACAAAACATCAGACATTTGAAAAAAAAAATATGAAATGATGAAGAGAATGGTAAAAGGCAGTATTGTGTTTTGTTTTGATATGACCGGGGCGATTCCATTCTTCCGAGTCAGACGAGCGTCCCTCTCATGCCCTCAGAGTGGATATATCACATTTGCTGTTTGTTTTTAGATTCCTAACGAATCAAACTCCAAATTTTTGTTAAAGAACAGAGCAGTGAAAAGAGAGCAACAAGGGATTTTTAAGCTTCCCACAAAAGGAGACCAAACAGATATTCCCCTTCTTCACCTAGTCCCGAAGCTCTCAAGATAAACACCATTTGTTTATGAACCGACTCCAAAAACTTTCAGCCATAATTATTCTAGTATCCTTAATATTACTATTCTTAAATTATGTATATATATGAAATAACCTCAATATAATACACCCTCGCTAAGCTCAATCGCCCCCAAAAAAAAAGGGGGAAATATGCACGTGCCATCACGTGTACTCACGTGTCATTAATCGGCGTGAATATTTGAGTATGATTAACCCACGCTGTTAGTGTAATTTATAGAACGACCTATCACGTGGCGACCCAGAGTCTCTCTCTTCTCCTTTTTTTCCCTTTGTTTTTTTCGCCAGGGCAGAAAAGCGTTTGTTCTTGAATTTTACTGAAATTCATTGCCTTTTTAGCTTTGTTTTTAGTGTTTGGTTGTTTGTTTTTCTTTTAAAAGGGTGCCTCCGTTGGTAAGTTCGCCCTTCTCCGCGTTTGTTTTTTTCCCCTTTGTTTATCTTCACGTGAGACGGGAAAAGCAGAGACGAAGAAATGCATCAAAGAAAGGCTCAAATGTAAAGCTAACTTCGTTAGACTGCCGCTTTTAATTGATTCGACTTTTATTGGATTTATACCATGCAGGTAAACTCGTCGACCGATACCTCTCGCGACTACCGCCCTCTCGAGGAGCCTTCCCTCAAACGCAAGCGTCCCGAAGACGAAGCTAATTACTTTGCTTCTCATGCTATTGACGATGCTGCTCAAAACCAGGGTTCTCATCTATCCCGTTCGTCGCAAAGACCCGCACCTAATGCCTCTCTTCAAAAGGTGGACCATAACAACGACGGAAAGATAGGCCAGTACGAAGAATCTAAATCTATAGATTCTCAGCCCACAGATCTTCGTCAACATTTGGAAGACCACATCCAAGGCGACGGGGTTGATCATCGAGGCCACCCTCCACCGCAACATTTGCAACAGCAGCAACAGCAGCAGCAACAACAACAGCAACTGGGGCACTTTTCTCAGCTACCTCAGCTGCAGCCTCAATCTTCTTTGGGAGCTAGTTCAAATAACTTACCACCAGGAGCTGCCAATATCTCCAAGCCTTCGGTGGGATCGGAGGAGTGGCATCGACAACGCAAAGACAATCACAAGGAGGTAGAGCGACGAAGACGAGAAACAATAAATGATGGCATTAATGAATTGGCCAAGATAATTCCTCCGTGTGAGAAAAACAAGGGCGCTGTTCTAGCGCAGGCAGTGACCTACATCCAACAATTGAAGCAAAATGAAGCTCAGGCTATCGAAAAGCACACTCTAGAAAAGCTTTTATTGGATCAGACTATTTCTGAGCTTTCCGCAAGTAACGAAAAGCTGAAAGCTGAAGTGTCTCGAGCATGGCGTGAGGCTGATACATGGAAGAGAGCGTGTTCGAGTGCGGGAATTAAGAACCCTGATGAACACTAGTATTTTTTTTATTCTTTTGATGCGGCTCTTTTCCGTGTTTTTTCTCGTTTGTAAATGTATTTTGGATTGGCTCTGACTCTTTTGCTGTATCGGGTCAGATTCCCTTTTATGAAGCTCCATCGGGTGAGTATTCTGTTGTATATGATGAGTAAGGCTACGCTCGTCAGCTATATCTATATGGCTTATTAGGTACTTGATATTGTTATTATTTCTTTTGTATGCGTGTTTGCAAAGATAATAGCGTAGGTATTTATAAGAAATATTGTATATGTTTTGCCAACTCACCAACCTAGTGTTAGGCAGCCTGGTACATTCTTCTTTAGATGGCTAATCGGGTCATAGGTTCGATACCCAAAGCGCATCACACACGACGTTCCCCCGAATGGTACGCCCTCTTCTATTCCAGTTCGATTGCATACGATTAAAATGGGCGATTTTATGCTATTCTCCGATCGGTTTACAAGAGGAAATAACCGGGTAGCCCAGTATTTTAGCAAGTCGATACCATCTTCCTCTCTCTTGTCGGCATGACTGTCTAGCCATGCCATTGGTGCTAAAACTGTATCCACATTGTTTTCCCGTGCAAATGTTCCAAACTCAAATTTGGAAAAGGGGTCCTCAAACTCGTACGGATTCAGATCCATACAAATGCCCAGTGCGACTTTACCAAACCCGGGCATTTCGAATAATCCAAAGCCATCTGGACCTTCAGAAGCACCCCATATCTTGTCTTGGGAATATAAAAAGTGCTTTCGATAGTGATATAGTGGTTTTCCCGAAGGGTCGATTATTGAAACTGCATTATATATCGTTTCTTGATCTGAAGCAAGCTCGGGATATCCTTTGAAATTAGTAAACAAGCGTATTCAACATATTGAGACCTACCGACACACGTATAGCAGTCGTAAGTTGTGGACATTTTTCGAGCCCATACTGACGATGGACCTTTTAGCTTGGGTTCAAGAAAATCTTTGATATGGTCTCTACTGGAGAAATTATAGCCTATATAAAGTTAGTAAATACATGGGTCCTCTGCTATTTTTTTTTTACCGGTAAAGCTCATTTCCGGGAGAACCAAAAGACCCCCTTTAAGCGGCGACACAGCTCCCGTGCTATCTTTTCCGTAATAGCTTTTTAGTTTCTCATTTAGAAGACTCTCTGCTTGTTTTATATTGTAAGAAAAATTAGCTAGTTTTGGATCAAGCTGCAGCAACGTAATAGTAGGGTGCTGCCTACTCATTGGGTCTCCCGTTCGTCTGTGTCTGGCTAGAACGGCAAAAGTTCGGGACAAGAAACGCTTGGAAAGTGTATTATGTATTAATCTGTTCAATATCCAATGGATATTTTCAGATACATGCATGAAATGGTGGAAGGGATATGCGTGGTTGGGTAGAAAGGCTACGAGGTGTAAACAGATAAAGGTGTAATCATTTCTTAAAACAGAGCCCAAATAAAGTACAAAATTGCTAATGAGTATGTTTAATCCTGTGCACTTCCATCACGAGGGCGGTAAATGACGCCCTTGTCAGCTAGTTGGCCAACAACATCTTCAGGTAGACGCCCGTTTACTCGAATGGCATACCTTTCATCAGTTAGCAAATATAGAGAATATGCAAAAAATTCGTACATTCCAGGTTGAAATCCATCAATCCTCAGCCACCTAGCAGCCTACATATGTTAGAGTATCATCAGGAGGCGCCCACTATCTTACCCAAGATGTGCTGGGTTCGCCCAGAGCGATTAAGCCTTCAAATGCTAGACATTGTAAGTTTGAGAAGAAATAAATTTTCAAGTTGAAACTAACATGGACTTGTACAATCTTGTGCGAGACCTTCATCTGAGGACGTATACTTCAAGATCGATTCACAATTAGGACAGCCCTTGGTGACAAATTCCTAAATGAGGTTAGCAACTATAGTAATTCTAAACCTTATTTGCTTGCCTTGAAGGGCTTCACTATTCCGCAAACAAGACATGCTCGCTCAGTCCTTGTCGACATGGTTGATGTCAAAAGCAAGAAACAGTTTGATGATCCAACTCGACACTACTTGAAAGAATTATTCTAGCCTTGAAGCTTTTTCTTTAGCTGAAATCAGTCTTGAATTACCGAGATTGGATTCCAAAGTGCCTGCCTCCCTGAGCCCGGAGCAGATAGATGCTCTACGGCAGAATAGATGGGAAATACAAAAATACGTTATTACTGTAGAATGATTCCCGGTAGTTTATCCAAAATTTACAGCTCTCACAGAATAAATAAACGAAATTCATGCGTAATTAGCAGAACTTTTCTGTCTTAGGGCCATTTCAAGAATAGCGCCGGCTGCCAAAAATTAAGCTCTGCTTATCTGACCAACTCTTTCTCGCCTCAAAGAACGATCGAGCGGGAATTGAAAGGCATTTTGGGAATTGAAAGGTATTTTCAAGTATATTTTATAGAATCTGAATTCCCTTGAACGTCAACGTTTCGTCGAATAGTATCGTTTGGGATTTCTTTAGTCAGCCACCGCGCCCGCGAAGCTCAACTCTTAAAAACAACACCGTTTTCTCCGGATTTCCTTTCACTTCACTTCACCTCTCTTTGGGATTTCTGGATTCATGCAAACGCCTTTTCGTTTTCCAACGAGCGTAGGAATCCTTTCCAATGGGTCGCTGCCGATAGGCTTTGAAGGTCTCTGTAGTGACCCTGATGGCTGGGGTCCCAGCTCAAGTGCATATACAGGACTTACAAAGTGCTTTATCGAGGGTATCCTGGTATCAGGACCAGCTCTACTTGTTCTACTTGTCGGCACTGTTCAAGCTTACACTCTCTTGCAAGCTCCTCGGCGCGACCGCCCGGCCAACTGGCTGCTTTTTACCAAACTGGTACGTCATTTATTCATAAGATTTTGAATATGGAATGCTTACATTGTTTTAGTCATTGGTTAGCTTTATCTTGCTTGCCTCGCTGTACCAAGTCGCTGTCTTGCTGATACAAGGTGCCACCTCGGATATATGGTTCTTAGCCACATCTCTAAATTCTCTCGCGTTGGTTGCTGGAATTGTTCTTCATTATATTGAGCATTTCTATTCTCACGTCGCCAATGGTGTACTTCTTTTCTACTGGCTATTGGTATCCTTAGTGGGCCCCTGGAAGTTGCAGGCGCTTTTTTTAAACCCTGCATATGATGCATCGATCGCTGATATTGCCTTATATGCTTTAACAGTTGTCAGCTCCTTGACTGTTCTTGTTCGTAAGTGATTTTCGGATTTAGTGGACTTGAGTGCTTTTTTCAATACTAACTCCGAACACAGTCGAAGCCGCTATATCCTTTCCCAAGTCGACTTACGATACCTTATGGGCTCAAACACCTCATAATCCTATTGAGGATGCTCATTTGTTTTCTCGTGTGACGTTTACTTGGATCACGCCCTTGATGCGCCTCGGGTACCGAACATATCTCACCCAAAATGATCTTCCAGAAATTGCTGTAAGCGACAAGATGGAGACTGTTGTTCCTGCTTTTGAAAAGCAGTGGAATATTCAGGCAAAAAAGAAGAATCCTTCTCTCGGTATCGCCCTTTTGAAAGCCTTTGGTGGCCCATTCTTTATTGGCTCCTTATTTAAGGTATGCAACGATTTTTTGGCCTTCACTCAACCTCAGCTGTTGAAATATCTTATTCGATTTGTGAATAGATACTATTCAGACCCGGAAAACACCTCGATCTTTGACGGCTTCTTGCTTGCGGTATCTATGTTTATAGTATCGGTGGTACAGACGGGCTGCTTGCATCAATATTTTCAGAGGGTGATTGATACTGGTATGCGTATCAACTCAGCTCTTATTGGTGCTATTTATAAGAAGGCTTTGATCTTATCTAGTGACGCTCGCTCTCAGAAGACAACTGGTGAGATTGTCAATTTAATGTCTGTTGATTCTCAAAGATTACAAGATTTGTGTCAATACGGTCAAACTGTTTGGTCTGCTCCCCTTCAGATCATTTTATGTTTGGTTTCTCTGCACAGCTTACTCGGCAACAGTATGTGGGCTGGTGTCATTGTGATGGTCATTATGATTCCCATCAACAGTGTTATTGCTAGCTACTCGAAAAAGCTCAATCTGCAGCAAATGAAGAACAAGGATGAGCGTACTCGTCTTACAAATGAAATTTTATCCAACATGAAATCCATCAAGCTTTATAGCTGGGAAGTTCCATTCAGCGAGAAGCTTAGCTACGTTCGAAACAATCTTGAACTTGCCAATCTTCGCAGAATCGGCATTCTCAATGCGGTTTCAAGTTTCCTTTGGTCGTGCTCTCCTTTCTTGGTGTCGTGCTCGACATTCTCTCTCTTTGTCTGGCTCTATGATGCGCCCCTGGGAACTGATATTGTTTTCCCGGCTCTTTCTCTGTTTAACCTACTCACTTTCCCTCTTAGTGTCCTTCCTATGGTCATTTCCTCGTTTATTGAAGCTTCGGTTGCTGCCAAGCGTCTGCGTGATTTCTTTGGTGCCGAGGAGCTGCAACCTGATGCCGTTGTTCGCAGAGCTCGTGTGACTGAGATGGGCAAGCCTACTGTAATTGTCAAGAATGGTAGTTTCTGCTGGGCTCGCTATCCTGAGTATAAGGTTGCGCTACATGACATCAACTTTGTTGTCAACAAAGGTGACCTCTCTTGCATTGTTGGTCGAGTCGGTAGCGGAAAGTCTGCTTTACTTCAAAGTATTATGGGCGAACTTTACAAATCTAATGGCTCCGTGATTGTTCACGGTGATGTTGCATATGTCTCTCAAGTTCCCTGGATCATGAATGCTTCGCTTAAAAACAACATCATTTTCAATCGTCGTTTTGATCCTGACTTTTACGAAAAGACACTTGAGGCTTGTTGCTTGACTGAGGATCTGAAGATTTTGCCAGATGGTGATGAAACAGAAGTTGGTGAAAAGGGTATCTCGCTTTCGGGTGGTCAGAAGGCTCGTCTAAGTTTGGCGCGTGCTGTCTACAGCCGATCGGATATTTACATATTAGATGACGTTCTGAGTGCTGTTGATCAACATGTTGGACGAAACTTGATTGATAACGTTCTTGGTCCCAATGGTTTGTTGGCTACCAAAACTCGTATTCTCGCCACCAATTCCATTGCTGTTTTACCCGTGTCTGACAATATTTCTATGATTAAAGGTGGCGTTATTGTTGAGAGCTCTGACTATAACTCTGCCATGATTGAAAAGAACTCGGAACTTTACACTTTGATCTCTGAGTTTGGTCATACTTCTTCATCTGTCACCTCGTCTACTGCCACACCTGGGCCTCAGACAACTACCGACACTCCTAATGGAGCTCCTGCTGAAGAAGATATTCCCGCTTCAGAAGTTTCAAAAGAATTAGCGAAGTTGCAGAAATCTCGTCGTCTCAGCACTAGCACTTTGCGTCGAGCGAGTACCGCCTCTGCGACCAAACCCAAGGTCTATGATGAAGAAGCTGTTAAGCGATCTTCCATGGCTGCTGAGCGATCTGAGCAGGGTAATGTCAAAATGTCTGTTTATTTGGAATACGCCAAGTCATGTAACCTTTATGCTGTTGCCATCTATTTGATTTTGATGATCTTCTCCCAGATTTTGTCTGTCTTGGACAACTACTGGCTGAAGCACTGGTCTGAAGTCAACACTGGTTCTGGTAACAATCCCAGGATTGGCATGTACTTATCTGTCTATGTTGCTCTTGGTATTGGTGCTTCTCTTATGACTGTTGTTTACACAATTGTTCTCTGGATCTTTTGCACTATTCGCAGTGCCTCGAAATTGCATGAGGATATGGCAAAGTCTATATTCCGCAGCCCTATGTCATTTTTTGAAACCACACCTTTGGGTCGTATTTTGAACCGTTTTACAAACGACATGTACCGTGTCGACGAAATTCTCAGTCGTGTTTTCTCCATGTTCTTCAACAACTCGTTCAAGGTTTTATTTACTATTGGTGTTATCTCTTCTTCTACTCCTGCATTTTTAATAATTGTTATTCCAATGGGTTATATTTACTTGTTTTACCAAGGATATTATCTCCAAACCAGTCGAGAACTCAAAAGACTCAATAGCATCACCAAGAGTCCCGTCTATTCTCATTTTCAGGAATCTCTTGGCGGTATCAGTACCATCAGAGCTTTTAGTCAACAAAATCGCTTCATTCAAGATAACAACAGTCGAGTGAATCTTAACCAGAGTGCATACTTCCCTTCTGTGGGTGCTAACCGATGGTTAGCCGTTCGTTTGGAGTCTATTGGTTCATTTATTATTTTCATTGCTGCCATGATGTCTGTGTTTTCCGTCAAACGAGGAATCACTCCCGGTGCTGTTGGTTTAGCTATATCGTACGCTTTACAAATCACACAGTCTCTCAACTGGATTGTTAGGATGACTGTTGAAGTTGAGACAAACATTGTTTCTGTTGAGCGTATTTTGGAGTACACCAAACTGCCCTCTGAGGCTCCTGCTGTTATCCCTAATCATCGACCTCCTGCTTCGTGGCCTTCTAAGGGAGAGGTTTCCTTCAACCATTTCTCTGCGCGCTACAGAGAAGGTCTCGACTTGGTCTTAAAAGACATTAATGTGACAATTAATCCCAAGGAGAAAATTGGAATTGTTGGCCGCACTGGTGCCGGAAAGTCATCGCTTACCTTGGCGTTGTTCCGTATCATTGAGTCTGCTGAGGGTTACATTGCCTTGGATTCATTAAACACCTCTACAATTGGTCTGCGAGATCTTCGACAGCGACTGGCTATCATTCCTCAAGACTCTCAGGCCTTTGAAGGAAATATCCGGGATAACCTTGATCCTGCGGGCATCTATGATGACACTGAGCTTTGGAATGTTCTTGCACTTAGTCATTTGAAGGACCATGTAGATAGCATGGGCGGGTTGAGTGCTAGAGTTACCGAAGGCGGTTCGAACTTGTCTGTTGGTCAGCGACAGTTGATGTGCTTGGCTCGTGCCTTGCTCACTCCCTCTAATATTCTTGTTCTCGATGAAGCCACTGCCGCTGTTGATGTAGAGACTGACAAGTTGCTTCAAGAAACAATTCGATCTGAATTCAAGAACCGAACCATATTAACCATTGCACATCGAATAAACACCATCATGGACTCTGACCGTGTGCTAGTATTGAGTGCCGGAAAGGTGGTGGAGTTTGATACTCCTGAAAAGTTGTTGGCGGATCCCAACTCTGTTTTTTATTCGCTTGCTAAACAGGGTGGCAATGTTGAGTAATATATATGCCGATATAAGGGATATAGATAGATACTCGCGCAAGGACTAATTTTCTTTTTCTCTTAGTCTTTAATATTCTTATGTTTTATTTCTTAAAATAAGCTACGTAGATACATCACGCTGTACAGAGAGATACATAATAACTTTTATATTAGGTAAATTATATAAAACAACAACAGTATCCTGTTATCGACTTGCGGTCAAGTCTCGGGTGACGTTAGGCCGATTAGAATACAAAAGCAGAAGCATAATTGGCCAAAAGTTGATTGCTTGTGTTGAGCACTTCTGCTCGGGTAGCAGTGTCAATTCCCAGGGTCTCGGCGTCGGGAAAGATAAACTCCAAGCCCGGCTGAATGGGGGATTTGGCGGCCAATAGAGCTGGCTCGCTCTGCACGGCGATAGGAGTGCTGGATGTTTTGAATGCAACCCCTGCAGGCTCTGCAGACTTTTCCTCTGCGCCGAAGCTAAAAGAAGGAACTGCCTTAACTGGTGTGGCCTTGGCCGGTGAAGCAGGCTCCACTTGTCCGAATTTGAAGGGACTGGCGAGTTGTTGGACTTTGCTGCCGTCTTTGATATCTATTCTCTTCGTCTTGAGCTCGGATTCTGTCTCGGGCGCGCCAAAAGAAAGCTTAGGTATGGACGCCGAACTGATTGGTCGGTTGGTAGTCACCTTGGCGATCGGCTTGGAAGGAGAGAGGTCGACAACCTGTTGCGCAAGCTTTTCTGCAGAAGCAGGATTTGAGAAAGACTCTTTTGACCCAGCGGGCGTCAGAGAGGCCGCTGGAGCAGGCGAACCAAAGTTAAAAATCGGTGTCTTGCTGGGTGACTCTGTCGGGCGGGACACACTGTCGCGGAGGTTTGAGGATACTGCTGGTCTGTGCTTGTCGTAGCCTGTAGATAGACGGCGTCCGGCATTGGACGGAACAGCGCCTTCCTCTAGTGGCCGTGTGCGCTCGAGCGTCTTTAGCGGTGACTCTGGTGCAGCAGCCTGAGAATGATGCGAAGGATGTCCAATCTTGAACTTGGGCGGAGTGGCTGCATTTGGAGATGCGTATGGGTTGGGGATTTTCGAGAAAGCAGATGGCTTGGACGTGGCAGACTCGGTAGTTTGTTCAGGGCCGATAATTGAGAGTAGGGCAGACGCAGTAGAACTCAGAGGTTTTGCAGCAGACGAAGTGGAATCTCTGCTTTCGTTCTTTTCGATTTTACTTTTCTTTGGTGTTGGGACTTGGAGTTCATCCAAACTGTGCTTAGTTTCGGTAGACTCTAGCTTCTCGGGTTCCTTATTGCTAACAGTGATAAGAGATCGACGAGGTTTGAATGGGGTCGATATGCTGGGTAAATGATTTTTTAGAGGTGTCGGGTTCAGCGGTCGACTCGGGGCAGCAGGGAGGGAGTGTCGAGGCTTGAGGTTGATTACCGGGGTGTAACGAGGGGATTTTATTGTTCGAGCAAGAGTACGAGGGGATCCTATTCGAGATATCCTTGTTGACGACGGTGTAGACGGCCTGAATAGTAGGTCTCGCTGAACTCCGCCTTTTCCAATGATGGGCGTGGTAGGAGTTTGGGAGAAGGGAGTATGTGAAGTTCTGGAACCCGAGGCCCGGTCGATTGAATCAATCAGTGGCTGAGCAATCTTGTCGCCTTGTGTGTAACTCTTTCTGAGTAGAGACATGACGCCCTCTACCTCCATTTCGGACAGCTGCTGGTCTCCCTTTTCGCGGAAAAAATCAGCTAGTTTCTGGTTGGGTGATTGCCCGAGTGAACCCCCGTCAACGACGGAATCATTCACGCTTGGGGAGTTGTATTGTTCTTCGAGTTCGGTTTCTTTGATGTAGAATTGGGATTCCGAGTCCTGTTCATCCTCTTCCTGCTCGTCTGAATTTTGGCCAAGATCCAGGGTCTGAAGGGCAACACTATCAGCCTTAGGCTGGGGTTCCGGTGCCCTGTGCCACTTAGCTGGGGACAGTAGGTTCACTACTCGGGAGAATATAGATCCGGGTGTGGTCTGGATGAAGTGTTAGTCTGTCTGAGATTTCAAGGTAGAGCGTCACCTACTCGAGCATTTTGTCGAATCGATCCTGACGGCGTGGATGGTACTGGACGATCGTATGGTGTTCGCCTTCTGGATGATGGTTCACCCCGCGCGTTGGAGCTGCCTACAAAAGATGGCATTCGTGTAGATGGAGTTGCTGGTTGTGGCGGTGACTGAAATAGTTTAAAGGCTCGAAGTACGCTGAACACTTTCAACCAGGTCATCTTTGCTATGTGCTCTAAGCATTTAAATTATGGATTATTTTGCTTGTTTTTATGTGAATGTTCTTAAGTGGACAAGCGTGGGTCTCGTCGAAGGGTTTTAAACGTATCTTTTCTGTTCAGGCAGGAGCAAGATTGACGGTATATCGAATCCAAGGTATTCAATTCACTTGAGTGTGATGGTATTGGTATGGTTCTTTAATATACAAGCACTATGTTTCGTGCTATTCCTATATAAGGATGGCTGGGAACTAACGGCTGACGTCTCTGAATATAAACACGTCTGGGTTTGGGTATAAAGGGAAAAAGGTAAAATGGCTAATAAAAATGACAGTGTCGTTCTTCAGGTGGGTAGGTACCGCGTGGTATGTGAGGTAGCTTACTCCAGTTCCTATTTTGGTTTCCGCTTCATTCGACTTGTTTATAGACCCCTTCGAGTATGTGTCATGTTTTCTACGTTTGATGACTCTACGGTTGGCATGGGTGGCATGGGTGTTGTGGGCTGTTTGTCTGGATCCTTGCGCCGTCAATAGAGGTGCCCCCTGAGAGTGTGTGAGGTATATATTATTGATATACACTGTCTCTTATGGTGCTCTATCTTTATTTAACCTTTTTCTGGTCGAGTCCACTAGCAGAGTCGTTGTCTACCATCTGGCATTTTTATATGCCATTATGCTGGCTGTCTAGTACTGGTTGTTCGTTTGTCTTTTTAGACTTTTGGACTGATTCGCAGTTGATGTGTCTTCGAGTTCCGTGTTTCTTCCTTATGGGTTCCTCTGAGATCTAGATTTGTGTCTACTCTTTCTGGTGGATGGGACTTTAGTTGTTGTATTTAAATACCAGTTTTCTGTTTATTGGTCCTCGGTGTCGAGAGAAACATTATCTGCCAACGTACTAAGGGATAGGGAGGTGGGGGGTGGAGTGAGGTTGTTTGAGACTGTTTGAGACTGTGGTAGTGTTTGGGATTTCATATATATATCATACCAGTGCAGTGATTCGTGCGTATGCTAGGGTGTCGAATCTGATAAATAATCTCAAAAATCAAGGATAAAAGGCAACAAATTGCAATTTTCCTCTTGATTATCAGTATTATGTCTTGAAATGTATGCTGCAAAGAAAGTTTACCAAAAATAACATTAAAAGGTCTATTTAAACATAAATATAGGTATAAAATCGCCAAAATAAATAGTATAAATGGTTAATAAGGCAGTTAGACGCGTTTTTAGCTCCTTTTTACAGAAAAAAGCTTATCATCGCAACGTTTTGACATTTATGCCGAAAATCACACGCAGCACGACAATTGCAAAATTGTGGTTGCCTTCAACAAGTAATTCGGTCATAGTTTAGTGGCAAGAATTTCCGCCTGTCAGGACTATCAGTTCAGCGCGCGGGGGACCGGGGTTCAATTCCCCGTGACCGAGGTCTTTTTTTTTTTTTATTTTATAAGACCGCGTACAGTAGTGCGGTTTTTTTTTTTTTTATTTATTTTTTTTTTATTATTGGGTCGAGGTTATATCTGTTTTAGTCTTTGGTTACGGTCAGATCATCTAGATGGGAGGAGTGATACTAGTGACATCATATAGATAGAGCATATGAATCTCGAGAATGCGGTCTAAATCACACAGATTTCAATGACGAGGTAGAGAAATCAGACGGGTATTTACTTTTTACTGAATCGATATACAAAAGTTCGTTCCGGCGGCGTAAACTATCCAACTCATATAAGAAAGATATACGCAAAGACCCAAGCTACACCCGAATGTACCACCCCGTGAAGTCACTCCGAACCAAGAGATCACTCAAATATACTTCTTGTTGTCTGTATAGCCCAGCACCGGCTGCATGCTAACTGCATCCTTACAGATCTCGACCACAGGTGATCGACAGGTACACACCACGCACTACGACCTCAGTAGGGTTACACGGCGGAGAGAAGAAGAGCTTATGCAGTGGTCACGATCCAACAGGCTTCAGCCAAAGAAACAGGCGCTACTAGAACAACCTCCCCTGCCACACTCTTCCGGAGACACCAACACGAGAACCAAGAGCTCGTCTATCACATAATCAGCCGACAGCTGGTACCTCAGTTCAAACCGGAAGGCATATCCGACAGCCATAACCTGGTGCAGTATGTCGAAGCTGTTTATCGCATATCTGTTGTCTGTCGAGCGAAACTCTTCTCTGACACCACCCTCAAAAGCGAACTAAGTGAATTGCACCATTTTTGTCCGACTACCAATCCCGCACTTCCCCAGTCAACTGTGGAGCGGCAAAGTTGATCTCGATGACCTCATTACATAGGCGCAACGTAAACCGAACCCCCATCGTAATAAACTACAACAGCAAGTCTATGAACTCACCTTCCCCGGAATAATAGCGTGCGGGGAAGAAGGTCACGGGGATGTGGTGGACGTTGAGAAGAGGTTGAGTTTGTGTCTGGGGTGAGCTAGACAAAACAACCCGACAGGAGTATTCTCTCTTAACTTATAAAACAGTAAGCAGCAGCAACTAAATCCATCCCTTCATCACCAGCCACTTTGCTCCCATAAGCCGAGGTACAGCAAAGCAAGTAACTGAAAGAATTGAAAAAATAAAGGTGACTGTTTAAACATGAAATGCAGACACTTATTTTGCGGCGTCCAGCGCAGACACCTTACACAAAATTAAACGCCCACACACACTCACACAGGTTTTTTGGAGCCAGCAGCTTGGATTTATCTTGCATTTGCCAACTTCCCTCTTTTGAACAAAAGGGCAAAGGTGGTGAGCCCCTCCGCGCGCTCCGGTTCTGGAAAGCGGAAGCTAAGACAATATAGGCCTTCTGCATTCGTGTTAGCGGCAGTTTGAAAAAAAAAGAAAAGAATGGCGTGTGCGCTTGGTCGGTAATACGGTGCGGCTTTATGCTTTCTCTTCCTCGGTGGAGTTGTAAGCTCTGGCCGGGGAGAGGATGGAAGAGAGGTTTGCCTGCACCGCTCAAGTTGAATAAGATTCAAAGAATTTATTTTTATTGAAGTTTTAGCGGTTTCTGCTGTTTGCTGTTACCCACCTTTTGTCCTCGTGCTTGCTTGGGCTGCGTGATAGTCCTACGCAGTTGGGAGCAAAGGTGAATCGGGATAAGGATTTTGATGCGGCACCCCACTCCAATGGACACGGTTTACTCAATTCGGCTTTCTGTAGACTATAAAAGGGGGCAATAATTCCCCTTTTATCCCATTAATTGTTTTACTATTACACAATGATCGTGGGTTGCCTGTGTCTTGTTCTGTTGGCCTTCGTCTTGGTCGGACATCATCTACGTCTGGCTTCAACGCAAGCACCAAACACTCCTCCTCTTGTTACTGGTTCAATCCCCTTCTTGGGATGTGCTCTTTCCTTGAACAAGAACCCTCTTGCCTTTTGTGCAAGCCTTCGGGAAAAATATGGAAAGGTCTTCTCCATGCTCGTTGCTGGCCAACGCTTGGTCGTTGTGTCTGATCCTGTCAGCGGTTAGTGCAATGCAAACAACTTTATAATCAGGTATCTAATTTTATCAGGTATCAATGGTGTTTGGAAAGCATCCAAGACTTGCTCGTTCCGTCCTGTCACCAAGTTCTTTGATCGCCAGGTATTTGGCTGGTCGGCTCAGATGACAAACGATGAAAAGCTATTCCACGACACAGTCTTTAGTACCGGTTAGTACTGCTACATGGTTTAAAAAAAAATCGAAATCTAACTTTTTTCTTACAGTCAAGCTCATGAAAGACAAGCGACAGATTTACGCACTCACCACCCACTTTGTGCAAAATTTGATGAAACCTTTCAATGGCTTTATCGAAAACACCCCCGACGAGGGAGTAGACACCGATCTCTACCATGCTACTCACGAGATGGTTATTTTCGCTACTTTAAAGGCCTTCTTTGGACACTCTTTCCCCGCCGAGGAGGCCACTCGGCTATTTCTCAGCTGGGAAGAAGGCCTCCCCAAGTTGATGCGCTACTTCCCCCGATTTATGATCCCCCAGGTCTATAAATCTCGAGATAATCTTCACAAGCTTATTGCTGATTACCTCGACGGTAGCGAGGATGGCATGGAATCGGCTAGCGCCATCATGCGCGATCGCGATGTGGTCAGTTTAGCCATTTTCTATTTTTCGAGACAGATTTGCTAACATGCACTAGATCATGCGTGAATTAGGATACGACTCGATGGAAAGAGCCAAGAACGCCATGGGAATGCTTTTTGCTTCATTGGTGAGTTTTTTTTGTTCTAGGCGTTTAGGCTTTCGCTTTCCGAAGCTTATTCTTTTACTTCATGAATGCCTTTTTCCACGGTAAAGCCGATTTTCTAACAATAACAGGCCAATGCTGTTCCTGCTTGCTTCTGGCTCTTGACTGACATGCTCAACGAGGAGTCTGGAGAGTCTGTTCGACACGTTCGCGAGCTGGTACGAAATAACTACGTTTCCAAGGCCAAGTGGTTTGACTGGCCCAAGATCTTTGCCGACGAAAAATTCAAGTCGATGTGCGAAGAAACTATTCGAATTCACGGAGATATCGTTTCTTCTCGACAGGTCATGGTTGACACTGTCATTCGATCGGACAACACCAAACCCTACATTTTGAAGAAGGGCGATACTGTGTTGATTCCTTCTCAGTTGGTTCACATGGACCCTGAAATCTATCCTGAGCCCAAAAAGTGGATTGGAGATAGGTTTACAGCTGCTTCCAAGGGAAAGTTCCGAATCGGCGAAGATAACTGGAAGACTTACCTTAACTGGGGCGGTGGAACCAGCAAGTGCGTTGGTGAGACTTTGGCCCTGCAAGAAATGATGTCCTTCGCTGTACTGATGCTTTGGAATTTCGATATTAAATTACTCGAACAGCCCAAAGTCGTTGATTCAGAGTCTAGGTTTGGCTTGGGTATTGCGCACAGTGCTCCAACCCGGGCTCACTTGACCAGACGTGAAGTCGAGGATGCCTACTACTACTCTCCTGCACTTTTCGAGATTCCCCAGATTCCAGCGGTCGAAACCGCCATCTTGGCGCCGGCCGCTTAAGGGGGGAAAATCCAGGGGAGGGAATGCATTGTCTCGGATATCCTTTTTTGTACATTTCACGGCGTTTTGTTTTTTTTGGGGGAATAATTGGCTCTATGGGTTTGAAGAATGTTTTTATGTTTGAAATAGAGCAAAGTGATTTTTTTTTTTGCAAGAACTGGAACTCTTTGATGTTGGTCTTTGCGACTCTGGAGGTCTTTTTCCGAGCACTTTGAGCACTTTGGAGTGAAAAATGGGCTATTTTGGGGGGATTTTCACTAAACAATGGCTCGGGAATGCTCGGAAATGACCTTGGGAGATGTTAAATGCTTGATTCGGAGATACTGTAGACTTTTTCGGAGGTAACAGAGGCTGTAGGAGTGCGGAAAAGAGTAAATCTGGAGCAATAGAGGGGCTCTGGGGCAACTTAGATAATATAAAAAGGTTAAAAAAGACTCCAGGGGCCCGGACAATCAGGTTTTGGGCCTTAAAAGCCGGGGTAATGGCCAGTTTAAGCGGCTTTTTGACGGATAGCTGATCAGCGACCATCTCATCGCGAGGCTCACGATAGAGGAGTGTCGAAGGTTAACGGTAGCGCAGAGCTGTAGAATAGGGGTACGCTTGGTCCTTGGTCCTTGCCTTCCTCTCTTCACGCACCAGAGGCCCAAGAAGCTGCACCCTCCTGTAACTGATGCAGGGGGTAAGAAACTCTACTAAATTGGGGTGTGCGGTCTTTTTCGAGCACCGACAAGGGCAAAATCACTTCTGCCGCTTCCCGAATAAAATCAGGCCAGATCGTCTTGTGTGCTTCAGGGTTTTTTCTTTTGCCTGGGTTGGTTGGCTAAGAGAGCGCTCCAGCAGCGTGGGTACCATTTTTTCTTTTCTAGTAATCTTTTTTGTTTTAGCTTTGCTTTGCTTTGCTAAGCGTTTCTTGATGGTGTTTACTTTTGGTTAGCTAAGAAGGGCGTGATTTGGTGACAGCCAGGGTGAGAAAGAAGGAAGAAGAGTTTTCAAAGGCAAATTATTACAACTTTAAACACACAAGTTACGAGTTGATGTTGATTTTAATCTGCCGGTGTCTGCCTTTTTTTTTTGGGGGGGGGGGCGTTTGTGTTTTACTTGGGTTTGTTTATTTTTTAAAGGTGAAGAAAATTAGGTAAGCAGTAGGCGAGCCGTTGATTATCCGAATATGCCCTTTTTCTCTAAAAATACCGAAAAAGGCGAACAGCGTACCGCCTCACTCTTTTGAACCACGCATACGCACGGTCTGTCGCTAACTCTGTGTCGAATTTTCTTATCCAATGCCGAGCCTTTTCAATTCTGCAAGACGTGTGGGCAACAGCCGCGTGGGTTATTTTGGGGTTCCCACCTGCTTCTCTCTTCTGTGGCAACGTGCACCAACCTGGGAAAGGAGGCCAGGGAGAGCACATGCAAAAGAAACACAAGAAATGGGAAAGAGGTACACTGTCGCCCGACACCCGTTTAGGGAGATCTGCCTATCGCTTTTTTGAAATCGCTCTTCAAATTGAAACCGTTGAACAGATTTGCACCCCCACCATGTGCAACTTATACTTGAATATCTAAGTAATAGATTTATAAGTTACTCACACTTTTCTATAAGTTACTTACATTCTCGGAGTTTAGGTATTTGCAAACTGTTCAAAAGGAGCGTGCTCAAATGTTCACTCCCTAAGCCTCAACTTGTGGCTGTGGCTGGGCTCATGAGGGACTACTAGCAGAAGAGGTTTATTGTTTTAAAAAGCGAGTTGAGAAGAGTGGTTTTAAGCCAAACCATACGACCCGTCAAACAGCCGAAGTCGCGATTCCTGGCTGCGTAGCTCGAGCCATTTCTTAAATTGAATGTTGCTTTTGGTGTACTTGCGGGGGCAAGGTTTGGCAGGTTCTTTTTTTCCATTTCAAATTGACCATGTATCCATAAAGGACAAATGCTCAGCATGGAGCAAAAAAAGAAAAAGAAAAAGAGGGTACTTCGTAATATCAATTACTTCTACAAAGATTGTGTTTTGGTGAACCCGTTTGTCTAAGTGACATCCCGGAAAAGGTGCTAGTGCTAGCCTCGATTCGAATCAAGTCGGCACAACCGTTGAATACACCGGATATACCGGAGGATATGTATCCCCGGATAGACGACTCAAACAAACAAGATGAAATTGCTTCTTCCACTTTCTAAGCTAAGCCTTTCCCTAAGGCTTTTCTTTTTGTTGTTGAGGTATTTACAACATATTTGGTCAAATCAATCACCTAATGAGGCATATTCTAAGACGGAGGCCGGGGAAGCTTCTTCCACCTCCGTAGACACTGGGCACTAAGACTGGTAATGCAAAGACTCATTTCCCGCAAAAAGAAAGGAAATATTCGAAACGCCCGTAACGCACTTGATCATGTACGCTACCGCTGAGGATCAAGAAGAGAAAGTCGAAATTAGTCATTCAAAAGGAGAATGTTTAGCCTAGGTGCGTGCAGAGTAACGTCCCCGCTAAATTACAAATAGTATAAAAAGTGGTTTACCAAACAACACTTCCTAACTGTCTTTCCAACAAAAAACCATGGCTATTCAACACGTTGTTCTTCTCAAATTCATCGATACTACCGCTGAAGAAAAGGAAAAGCTCACCGGTGGCTTAGCTGCTCTCAAGGACTTGTGCAAGAAGGATGGTAAACCCTACATTGTCAAGTTCAATGCCGGATTCGACGTATCTATCGAGGGACTCCAGAATGGATTTGAGTTCGCTTTAGTCTCTGTATTCAAGGATGCTGCTGATCGCGACTACTACGTCAAGGAGGACCCTCACCATCTTGCCTACGTCGCCTACGCCAAGACCATCGTTCCTCGTGCCGAAATCGTGGTTGTGGACTATGTTATCCCAGAGTAAGCAATTGATTGATAGTTTAATAAGACAACCTACTGTTTTGAATTTGGCTTTTTCGTAGATGACGATATAGTACACCCGTATTGGCGGCTTCTTAACGTTTCATCATAAATCAACCTTTTTGGAGATTCCTTAAATCCCGCATAGCCAGACAGTAATAAATACCCCTAAGGGACCCCGTCCAATCCATACAAAACCATTCTCGCGTGTGATTTTGAATGGCCACATTTTCGCTAGAAGAGAGTCATTCTCAAAAATACAACACATTTTTCAAATAATGGCGTATATACCATACCATTACCCTACCTATATAAATATTTTCAGCATAGTGATTTTCTTTTTCACCTTCTAAATATTTTTCTTTAATTGTTTTTTTCTTTCCTTTTGCCACCAAAGGCGCAGGTTTTTGGTGTTGATTGTCTGAACCTGCTATTACCAAGGCAGAGGCGGTTTGTGTAACCCTAGTCAGTTGTGGAGGAGTGGAGAAAAAAAAGGAGAGTTCTAGGTGGAGGCACTCTTGGGGTTTGGGTTTATCATATCTTTCATTTATAATTTTGCATCTCTGGCACGTCTAGAAGTCTTGTGAAGAAGAACTCTTTTGATTTGTCTATTCTTAAATTTTAAATAAAGCACATCTTTTGGTTTTTTTTTTTTGGGAAACGCAGACGCCGTTTTTCTCATTTTACATTTAGAAAATGTCTTCCCTCGTGTACTACCGATTCAAGTCTCAGAAGGAGCCTTCCCGCGCTCTCTTTGATGGTACTGGAATCACCGTTTTTGAGCTCAAACGTGAAATTATTACTGCCAATAAGATGGGCGATGGCTCTGACTTTGACCTGGCCATTTACAATAATGATACTAATGACGAGTATGTTGACGATACCGATATATTACCTCGTTCGACTTCTGTTGTGGTGCGTCGACTCCCCCCTGTTCGACCGGGAAAAGGCACGGCAGTACGATATGTCAGTGGAAAGATGCCGTCAGCGGCACTTGCACCTACCCACCGCGGCTCCACTCGGCCTCTCCCTACAAAGGCTTCAAATTCTGTACCGTTTGGAGGAATTCCAGGCACATCGAAGCCCTCTAATGCTCCCAAAACTGAGGAAGACCGAATCAATGAAATGTTTGAAGCTCAAGGTGAGCAGTGGAGACAGACCCAAGAGCAGATGGCTACGTAAGTTTATTTCTTTTGAGGGTACCCATGTATAAAATAGAAACTAACTAGTAAATAAAGCGCAACGCGCGTCTACCGCCCAAACCAAAAATTTACCGCACCTGTGCCTGATTACCCTCCACCGCCCGGATATGTATGTTATAGGTGTGGTGAAAAGGGACATTGGATTCAAGCCTGTCCGACGAATGCCGACCCTTCGTTTGAGGGTAAGCGTCTCAAGCGTACTACCGGTATTCCAAAGTCCTTTCTCAAGACTGTGGAGAAGCCCAGTGAAGACGACGAGAATGCGGCTAGTGTTATGATCAATGCTGAAGGCCAATTTGTTGTTGCTCGTCCTGACGCGGCTTCCTGGGATGCGTACCAGCAGAAGGCTAAGGCGTCGAGTGACCAGGTCCTACGACCCACAGACCCAACCTTGGAAGATCCAATTACACACCGTTTGATGGTAAAGCCAGTCAAGACTCCGTGCTGCAACAAGACCTATTCTGAAGATACGATCCAGCAGGCTCTGTTGGACAGTGACTTTGTGTGCCCCAACTGCGGAGCTCAAGATATCTTATTAGATAGACTTGTCGAGGATAAGGAGATCGCCGAGAAGATCAACGCCTACAATTCAAAGGACAAGGATGCCAAGGAGGAGGAACCAATCAAAGATACTTTTAAAGAGACGGACGAAACCAAGGCAGATACATCGACTGCCTCACCACCTAACAAAAAACGATCGCGATCACCCGAGGATGAGTCTGATGAGACTTCCAAACGCAGCCATATAGAAGAGAGCGATGCAAGTGCATCCAATCCGCACATCTCACCCCCGAAAGGCCCGGCGGCTATGACACGATCTGCGGGAAGTGAAGTTCCCGTTGGACCGACCGGTCCCAGCGCCTACCAAAATCAGGGCTATTATAACAACGGCTACAACAATGGATACAATAATGGATATGATGCATGGGGATACCAGCAGCAGCAGCAACAGCAGCAGCAACAGTGGGGAGGATACTATAACAATGGCTACGGTGGATACGGATACAACCAAAACTACCAGCAAGAACAGCAGTACGATGACGGAGCAGGAGGAGCTTATCAGCGAGTTGCGTTGAACCCGAATCGTGCCCATCGCAAGCAACATCGGTTCCGACCTAGTGACGTCCGACATTTGAACTAAGGGATTTTTTGGAGGAATAGCATTGGAGGGATGGATTTTTAATGTATGTAAATTAAGGTTTTAAAAGGTTTTTAAAAAAAAAAGGTTTTTAAAAAAAAATTCAAGAAATTCAAGCACACAAGTTATCTATTAAATGAAATCCGTACAACGTAGTTCTATTTAAGCAGCAGATCCAACGGCTGCAGCCTTTTCTGGTTCTTCATTCTGGGCGTTTTCGCGCTCATGGGGAGCCATGCCTGTCAGTCCCCAGGTCTTCATTAGCTCTGCGTCCTGATCCCAGCCGTTGCAGGCGGTGGTAAGCATACGCTCTCCGGTGAAGACTGCATTTGCACCAGCCATGAAGGCAAGTGCCTGCTGTTCGTCCGACATCTCTGTGCGTCCAGCGGCGAGGCGGATGATGGAAGCCGGCATAAGGATGCGGCCGGCAGCGATGGTTCTAAGAATAGACGTGAAGGGGATACGCTTGTTCTCGCCCAGCGGGGTTCCGGCGATGGGTACGAGCGAGTTGATGGGCAAAGACTCTGGGTGGGCAGGCATGTTTGAGAGGGTCTGCAAGAAGGAAATATGATCTTCTGCCGTTTCACCCAGACCGAGAATACCACCGGTGCACACGTTGATTCCGGCGTTGCGCACATTATCAATCGTTTCGAGTCGCTCGTCGTAGGTACGAGAAGTGATGACAGAGGGGTAGAACTCGCGCGACGTATCAACATTGTGATTGTAAGCAGTCAACCCGGCGGCCTTGAGCTCAGCAGCCTGTTCAGCATTGACCATTCCCAGAGTAACGCAGGACTCGAGCCCGAGCTCGTTGACGCCCTCGACCATCTGCTTGATCTTCTTGAGCCCACTCTTGCGGCCCTTCATATCACGCCAGGCAGCACCCATGCAGAATCGGGTAGAGCCGTTGTCCTTTGCGACCTGCGCAGCGGCGAGGACCTTATCGACAGCCATGAGGGGTTCGGCCTTTAGTCCGGTCGAGTGCCGGGTGGACTGTGCACAGTAGCTACAATCCTCCGTGCAACCGCCCTGTTTAATGTTTAGCAGGGTGCATAGCTGAACCTTGCTAGGATCATGGAATTGGCGATGGACTGAAGCTGCCCGGTAGGTCAAATCGAGCAGAGGGGTGTTGTAGATTTGCGAAATTTCGGATCGAGTCCAGTTGTGTCGGATGAAGGCCTTGAGATGAGTAGGTACTGACTTCCACATATCTTAAAATAAAATCAAATCAACGTCGTTACCGGGTCCCCTGTCGAGTTGCAGGGTTTTTCTCGGAAAAATGGCGAAGTCTGTTAGGGCTCCAGATGAGTCACGTGTATGACATTGCTGGACACCATTGGGGATGACTAGAGAGCGAAAAGCCAATCGAAAGACAGGCAAACGTCAGACACAAAGGTTTAAAGAAGGAGAACAGAGGGAGTTGGTGGGACCGGATTGGGAAATATGGTCGCGGGAAGTTGCAGGTGGTCTTGTTTTTTTTTGGGGGGAAGGGAGGGTTGGGTGGGTGTTGGGAGCGAGCAAGCCAATCGTTGGGAACTCCAAACTGCGAGACGGATAAAAAGGAGGACTTTGGTTGTAAATTTCCGAGTCAGACAGCTCTACTACTTGGGCCCTTCTTTTTACACTCCAGAGAACTGATACACTTCAACCACCACTGCTCGTGAGCTTGGGGAACTCCTCAAACATCAATCTTTTAAACACTTGACGAGTAGATTCGAGGCTCTGCTGCTCTGGCTACATTTCATCTAGTTTGGACCTGGATCGTGTGGAAGATACTTAGTGGCTCTCTCCTTCCCTTAATCAACATGAAGGGGGGATGGTAAATGATGCGGTGAATGTCGCCAATAGGCTTCTTTTATATTCACCAGAAAAGCGTAGCTTTAGTCGACTTTTATAGAACACGGTAGTCCTGCTATTACTACCATCATCTACCCACTACAGATGGCGACCGAACCTTTTTGAACTATACAGAGAATCCCAACAGTATCTTTGAGCTGACCATACAGTATCAGTGCTTGGGTATAGAGGAACGCACTGATAGTACATTATGCTCCGGCACTGGTAGGGTCAGTCTAAAAACTGCCTCGACTTGCGAACTACACTTCTACACGTTTGATTATTCTGTTTTTTGACATTTCTCAAATAATTGCTTTTAAACTATAGCACAGGGGCGCATTTGCGCATTTAGACTCGTGAAGGGTAGAGCATAACGCGAACGCTAGCACCAAAGGTCTTGGGGGGGAGGTTGGAGCGGAAGTTGGCTCGGACAAGGCCGTTGGCACCGTGGGGTCGGGTAATCTTGCCCCAGATGACACGGATCTTAGAGCCTCGGATCTCCTTCTTGGCTCGGTAGACGTAGGCGACACGCTTGCCGAGGTAGAAGTCAGTGTCCTGCTTGGCAACAACACCCTCTGAATAATGTTAGAACATAACCCTCTTTGTCTGAAACAACAAAATACATACCAATCTTGACAATAGACTGGTTGGGGCGAGAAGATCGCTTTCCTCGCTGGTGGGCAATGTGCTTTCCCTTAACGTATACTAGACAAGTTGTTAGAATCTGGGACCCAATAAAAGAATAAAACAGCAGGACAATGACTAGTGGTACCAAGTAGCTATTCGACACGCAGGATGCTTGCTTTCATCTTTCAAAGTTGAGGTTGGCGATGTTGTCGTCCAGAAATCAGTTTGCCACCTTTTGCTCGTCTTGAAAGGAAAACCCGCGCGTCGAAAGTAACTATAGGTATCCCCTCCCCATTGCTGATTGCTCACATACATCGGTGCGATTCCGTGGTCATTGTTGTTGTTTTCTGTGTTGAAGTTTGAAAGCGTTGAAGCGAGTTTGCGTCGCCTTCGAGTTGCGTCCATGGCAACGGGAAAACCACAGTCACGCCAGTCACGCGTTGAGGGCTAGCACTTCACACCCGACTATAAAATGGCAGCCGATTTGCTTTCTTTTCTCCTTTGTCGACGTACTTCAGTATGTATCCTGGGTATACCTTTTGGGATTTTGTTTGCTAACTCCTGCTTTAGTAGGATCATTTCTATAGGTCACGTCTCTCTATGAGTTCTTCTCAAGAGCTACAGAATCCAACTTGGTTGATGAGCGAATAACCTTTGCGCCTTTGAGTGAGAACTTTTTGGTAGGCACATCAAGTGTTTACTATGTTTTTGCTGTCTGCGTCTCTACCTTCGTGTAGTGTGCAGCAGTGTCGATGATCTCTACTTTGAATCATGTATCCCGACAGGGAGGATGTTTGAAGTGGGCGCAAATGGCTGTCTGACAAGTTTGTTTTGTATTTATATTTTTTTTTGTATAATAGTAGTATTTTACATGATTTTTGCAACTTTTTATGCGTATGTTTGTGTCTGGGAGAAGAGAAAATTTTTTTCTTGGATGCTGCGGCTCTGTAGTTTGGGCTTTCTTCATACTGTATCTAGCGTTGAAAGTGACTATAGTTTATTTCTGATTGTCTAGCATTTGAGATTGTATTCTTGTAAAAGTGACCAGGCGCTCATATTACATCTACATACCAAGGCTGTCTTAGTCTATATGGCAAGATGGTCTGGCTTTATGGTCCAAATCAAACTCAGGCGAATCAGCGCAAACACAGCCATGAGGCCGTAGCATGCCTGGGGCAGTGAGACCTGAGTGTAGTTGTAGAACTGAATGAGAATGGTCGACGCAATAGTCGAGCCTATCAGAGATAGCAAGACAATGGCTCCAAGTAGCTCACCAATCTTGTTGTCGGCCACACTGCGTGTCAGAATAGAAGTTGCGATGCTTGCACCCAGAAGTTCAAAGCTTTGCATTAGTGAAGAGCAGATAAATGCAAACGAAGTCGTGGCGAAAAAGCATCCAATACAATTTGTTAAACCGAATAGACCGGCTATCTTGAGCAGCGTCACTTCTGAAAAACTAGTCTGCTTCCTGGTGTCTGAAAAACGACTGCTCTTACCTACAACCCACTCAAATGCTGGATATACACAACATAGTATCAAACCGTCAGATATTGTTTTGATCGAATTAAAATTATTTAGGATGAGCCCGTCCCATCCAAACCGGACCCGAGTATAAAGTGTGTCAATTGGAGTACTTAGCGTAAATTGCAAGGAGAGCTCGTAACAAATCAACAACATAATGGTTTTACGATTTGTAGCACTCTCCAACACATTCCGCACAGTCATAATCGGCTTTCTCAAATCAATCACCTCTAGGGCCCATTTCCAAGTCGATGCCGAAACGTTTTCTAAATGTCGCTTCTTGGAAATCGCCTTAGTTTGAGGAGCAAGCGACTCGGGAATCACCCAGAGATGCACACTAGCCAAATAGAAAGAAGCAATAATGGATGCGTAAAAGGAACATACCGCCATCTCCTTTTCTCCGTGATGTCGAGCAAACCAATTGACTATTTGAGGAGAAATAAACATCGGAGCCAAGTCGAATAAATGTGAGAGCATGAGGGTTCTCGTTCGACTTACAGTGCTACTACTGTCTGATGCATACGAGCGTAGCAGCACTCTCAGAATACTCGGAGTACCAGCTATCCCATTTAAAACCGGCAGAAACAACTGTATCCACAATGGGGACTTATAGTAGAAGAAGCCATAACTGTAGATCACGTTGCTTACCTTTTGAATATTAGTAACTACAATGTAGTATCCTTAAATACCCACACAGTCAGAAGCGAAAAACAAAGCAAAAAACGGAAGTCTCCCAACTCTATCAGAAAGTCCAGAAATAAATGGAACAGAATATAGAGCTGGAGAAGAAAGTCAGCGCTTGACATTTGACCATCTAGAAGAGCATACATAGAAAATTTTCCAGACACATTTTAATAATGGAATAATCATTGTAAAGTTTTTGAACAGCAGGGGCTTTGCAGGCTATTTTATCTGTGATTTCACCGTAATAATGTCGACAATATATCTCGTACTCGTAATTGAGGATAAATCCAGCAAAGCTTCATTGATTAGTCTAATGTACCAATGACAACACCACTGTTAAATACCCTGCTTGTACCAGAGTAGCGGGAAGGCAGCATGATACCATAAAATAGACCTTGACTATTAGAAAACAAGGAAATGACGCTTGAATTGACATACTGAAGGCCTTCTATACCAAGGATACTTGGAAACAATTTCATAGTTGGAGCAGATGCTATTGTCTACCAACCGCTCGTCAATTTGCGCATCCAATAGCGGGTCGGTCTCGTGGGCCGAAGAGCCTTCCACCAAGTGAGATCTTTCCATTGAAATTTCCTGAAAGAAACAGGAGGAGGATGTTCTCTCCACCATTTAAATAAAACGGAGTGATGCCATTTCTAACTTTCCAGCCTCTTCCACTTAAGCTTTGCGATAGAGAGAGAGGTTCTTCTCCGAAGCCTCATTGCGAAGCTTATCTAGTCATGCTGCGATGTAGGCCATATCCAAAAGAAACTAATAAATATATGACGCGTAAAAATGTAAACCTATCCAGATATTAACGTTCACACGTAATATAGACTATGATGAGTGTTTTTTTTGGTTGGCTCGTGGGAAGATCAAAACCCAGCTTACGACAGCCTTCTATAACTTTAAGCTATTCATCTGATAGTCTAAAATGCAAATAACCACCGTGTAGCCCTTCCCTTTAATATTAACGCCGGTTACCCTCGTCTCCGCTACCCCTACCCAAAGAATCGATCCAGAACGGTACAGAACCATCCGGACCACATTGAAAATCGTATTATAGAGCCAAGCCAACCTGGTCGGATGTTATTAAGCAATCCTCCACAGTTGGCACCCTCCGAGTCGATTCCTTCGCCGTGTTGTATATGCTTGCGTACTCGACACCCTCCCCAAAAGTTGTACCACTTGGAGCGCTGACATGGACTTGTTCTCATTAAATTCTTTTCTAAAGGACCATAAGGCCCATCAATATAGCGCCATTCAAAAGGGTGGAATTTCTGTCTGGGGTCGCCCGGGGGAAGTTTGCGATCTCCCCAACGCCCTCGAAATTCAAGCCAATCATTCGCGTACACATGGCTAGTATTACCCCCAACTGTAGCTATATCAAATAGACCACCGTCTCGCTCGACGTGCTCCGCCCGTGTTGACTTGGTACCGTTATAGGTGAATCCAAGAAAGTTTCTGGCCGGATCCCAAAGTGCACCGCGGTCTGTAAAGTCGCTGAGAATCCAGTAAGGTAAATCGTGGGAGTGTTGACCTACAGACGCGTAGTTTGCATGTGTTCCTCGAGCAGAGAAAATCACGGGCCGTCGTGAATCTGTTTCAAGCTTCTCCATACCGGAATACTCAAATGCACTACCACCACCATGCGCTGACATCCAAACCAGCTGAGGGACTCCTTTGTAGAAGCGAACAAGTGAATGTTCCCAGTCACCCACGTGGTTTCCATAAGGTCCGGCACCCATAACGAACGGACCGAGGTTGAACGAATAAAAGTAGAACCAAAATGCATCAACCCAACCGTCACCTTTATCGACGACAATAACAGGCATGGGAGCATCACACCATCCTGTTTCTAAATCCGGCATACTCCCAATACCGCGGATCCAGTCCGGATCTGTGTCGAAGTCGTCCACTGCCGTCAAGAAGACAGATTTCTTTCGTGGAATTTCTGCCAAATCAAATAAATCCATTGGTATATGGGGGTTGTCGCTCATGTTTTTACCGTTCTTGGTCGGGTACATGTGCTCCACGCTAGTGCCTCGGTTAATAACAGTCAGTTTAGTGATAAGAATACTCACAATCGGTTCACATCTTGTGGAAGATATATTTCCTCGGAGTATAAATGTACAACAGGTGCTAATCAAGAAGTCAGAAATTGCGGCTTAACGTCACCACTGTACTTACCATAGTCAATGACATATTGAGGAATAATACCCTCCGGAACTTTCCAATCTGCGTCACTAGCTATAGGCAGCCCGAATACTGAAGATACCAGAAACAAGAGCGACGCAAGAAGAATAGACATTCCAATCCCAAGGTCGATGAGGTCGACAGTTCGCCTTGTTATTAAAACAAAAGAAAGGAGACCAGAATGCTATACAGAGCGAGTATATTCAGCGGTGTGTATACAGATTATACTGCAACTGTGACGTCGAAAGAAACAATCTATCTTCACAGCAACGTGAACTAGTAGAGCACAAAGGCGATATCCGCGTCAGCCGATCTGACACAGCACAAAGTGACAACGTCAACAAACCCAGCGAACAGCGACCTTTTAATATCACTCAGAGAAGTCGTTACTCGACACTATGAGAAAAGACTTTGAATTGAGTTCAGTAAAACTTTGGCCAAATTCAGCGCTCTGACTTGAAACAAGGTGCTTTTACGAGGCCCTCAGACCGCAAAAAGAGTCAAAACCTCTATATCGCAGTCTTTTCATCGTAATTTAAATTATATCTTCTAAAAAGCAGCCTGAAATCCGTGATTTTCGGTTGGAAAGCTCAAGATTGCGCTTTGGTTCTCCAAAAATATCGACATTATACGGTATTTGGGCAAAAAATTACTGAAAAAATGTCTCAAAAATAACAAGATAATGAGATACTACAGAGAAGATAAAGGTATTCTAATGAGCAGTGCGCAACTATAACGCAAGTCCTGCACTGCCAGCCAATCCAAACATACTAGTGCTACACTGTTCTCAAATCAAGGACGCACGTCTGTTCTTTTTATATAGAAAAAGAAGTCTCTAAATAGGAAATGATAATACTGGAGAAGAGATATAATGGGTGCCTAAAAAACCCTGTGAGTATTGTATTGTAGAGGGAAGGAATCCTGAAGATTATCTCATGTATTCGTCGTAATCTTTCAACCGCGTAAGCATATTTAGTTAATGAGATTGAATGCGTTATCGATGAAAAATAGTGAGTGATCTTCACAGGACGTAGGGTTTGTGTGAAGCGTTTAGGGTCAGAAGGGTTGGTTCATCAGGGAACATTTCCCGACAGTTTCTCTTCTCGACCTCTGGTGAATAAGTACACCATAAGTACGCAGCATCGTTCTGCTAATTGATTACTCCAAGAAGATACATTATTTTCAGCTTCTCAAGTTAGAAGCTGGTCTCTGATTCTACAAAATACAGTCTGTTCCCTACTGGTTCGTGGCACGAGTCTCACTTCAATTCCTTTACGCACCAGAATGTCTCCCTCCAGTCGTCAGAACATCTGTTTTAACTTTCACCAGGTTCGTTACGTTATTAGCTGGCATAGAATGACGCGACTTGAATTTAGACTTTGCTTCCTCAATGAAAGATAATGGCATGTGGGCGAAACATAAGGCCAAATGGTATAGGTGATGAAAGAAAAACGTTCTTGCAAAGTCAAGAGTATTCATGAACTAGGATTGCTTGACACTTGGAACATATGTGACAAAATTCCCTATCGTCCGGTTACCAGATATTCTCACTAATATCCAAGGTTTACCCCCCAGCTTAAGGTTTATCGCAGAATTGCACGCATTTTTACGATATTTGCCAACTATTTAAAAGATAAGCAATTTTGGATTATTGGAATGTGGGATTACTCTTTACCAATTTCTCCCTTAGCTTACTCAACCTTGCTGATATGCGGAAAATGCGCATTCCTAGCATTCGTGAAAGACTATCTCGACACGCTCCTCCTGTCTCTGATAAGCAATCTGAACATCCTTTACCATCCTCTTCTATTTTTTCCAAATTTACCTTCTCTTGGGTATCACCTCTGATTTGGGTACGTTTGTATATCTATGTCTGATGTATGGTCCTAACACAGATGAAGCTCGGCTATAGAAGGTCTCTTCAAAGAGAAGATATCTGGAAATGTCCAGAAGAGTGGACTGCCACAAGACATCTCCCACGTTTGAAAGCTGCTATTTCTAGAAGAAAAGAGCAAGCGGAATCAAAAATGAGACGCAGCGGTATGTCTGAATCTGAAATAGTCTCCAAAACCAACTGGAATTTGATATTACTAAGAGCCTTAATTGACACCTTTGCTTGGGTGATTTTTCAAAATGGGATTCTCGTGACTATTTATTCTGTTTGCTCAATGACATCTCCTCTCCTTATGTCTCTATTAATTACCTATTTAGAAAATATCTATAATGGAGCGGAAAAATCTCCAGGAAGAGCAACCGGTCTGGCAATTGGCTGGACACTCATCTCAGTTTTAGGAATTATCTGTTCCGTTCACTTCACATCACGCTCTCTGGTCACACAAATTACTGGTCTCGGTTCCATTAGAGCTATTATTCTTGAGAAATCGCTTCGGCTCTCCCCAGCTGCGAAGGTGGAGTTTTCAGATGGTCGAATAATAACGATGATGTCAATGGATTCTGGGCGTGCCACTGGTCTCCTACTATATTTCGATCATTTGATAGCTTTTCCTATTTCCATCGGCATCAGTATCGGACTTTTGATATACTACATGGGGGTTTCAATTTTATCAGGACTTGCTGTTATCATTGCATTTCTATCATTATATCTTGGGCTATCTTCATATTTGACTAAGTTGGTTGTAAAGTCGATTGGAAAAACAGACGAGCGAATATCCTGCATCAAAGAGATGTTTTCCAATATCAGGGCTGTTAAACAGTTTGGTTGGCACCCCTATTTACTATCAAGAATACACGAGATAAGAAAAGTGGAACTGTCAAATACTTTTAAACAACTCGTCATTAATGCCTTCACCATGGGCTTCTTCGTTGCTGCCCCAACAGTTGGCTCATTAATTTCATTTGCGGTGTATAGTTCTTTTCACGAAAATGTTTCCGCAGCTCAATTGTTTCCAGTTCTAGCAACATTTAGTAGTGCCACCTCTGTTCTAGGAGAAATTCCTATGATTTTTCCTTATATCATCGATGGCTGGGCAGCCGTACTGCGGTTAGCGAAATTTTTAGCCGCAGAAGAGTTTTGTGATTATTTAGAGTATGGTACTCTGGATAATAAATATTCAATCCAGCTGATAAACTGCACGTTTGATATATCAAGAGAAGTAACTGGGGATGATGTTGAGGAATATTCAACATCAGTTTCCCGGAGTAATCAGATTGATCCTGTACCTTTAGATAATACAACACAAGATGATTCGATAACATGTTTGGCTGATTTAACTTCAGTTACTTCTCGAATTTCAAATGCTCTTCCTCCGCGGATTTCTGAAGAGGCAAAAGTCCAAAAGCTGGATATATCTTCCCATATTGAATCGTTCTCTCTGAAAGATTTGGATCTCTCCATTTCAAGAGGTGCCTTTGTTATGATTCTAGGAGAAGTAGGTTCAGGAAAGTCGAGTTTATTGCGAGCAATGGCAGGCCTCATGGTTAAAAGACAGGGCCATATTTTTGCGTCATCAAAACCGAAGTTTTGTGAAGCTGGATGGGTTGAGGCTTCTACAATTAGGGAGAATATTGTTTTCGGTGCTGATCTTGATGTTGAATGGTATGAAAGAGTCTTGGAAGCTTGCTCGTTAAAAACAGATATTTCCAATTTTCAGCACGGAGATAAAACAATAGTGGGCGAGCGCGGAGTTACATTGAGTGGAGGACAAAAGGCACGACTTTCACTTGCTCGGACCGTTTACAATGGCGGAAGTATTTTCCTTGTTGATGATATCTTAAGTGCTGTTGATGCCAAGGTTGCAAGAAATATTCTGAAAAGTGTGTTTCTTGGTTTATGGAAGCATTCAACTTGTATCTTGGCGACAAATCAAATCTATCTGGCCAAGTATGCAGACCAAGTGATTTGGCTTGATGGAACTGGCGCAGTTGTTTGTGATAGTTTCAGCTCATTGTACGAAAATAATTTGAGTTTCCAACGTTTTTGTGCACTGGAACAGGAGAACGACTTTTCATTACCGGCTGAAATAACTGAGATTAAAGAAGAACCCAAGTTTGAGAATGAGCATTTTGATTCTCAGGTGGAAGAAGCCACAGAGGAAGACAGACTAATGCAATCAGAGGAAAGAGAGGAAGGTACCATTAAACTCCGTACACTGCTAACCTACATCCGAGAAGGCGGCGATCGCATGTCATATGGATTAGGAATTATTACCCTTGCTGTTTATATAATTTCTGCAAGTGCCTCTGCCGGAAGCTCCTACTGGCTTTCGTACTGGGCAGATGATAGATTGCATAAATATAATGGGTTTTATATTATTATTTATATGATTTTCACTATTTCATCGGCATCGTTAGCATTCGCGTCACAGTTCCTTCTGATTACGATAATATATTTTGCTTCTCGTTCTCTTCATAAGCTGGCCATCACACGTGTATCAAAAATGCCGCTTGTATTTTTTGATTCAACGCCTCTTGGCCGTGTTCTGAGTAGATTTTCAGGCGACATTCAGGGTATTGATAATATGGCTTCAGTAATAATGGCTTTTATCGATCATTTGATGTTGATAATTCCCCAGATTGTTTTATCGGCTGTCGTATTACCAATAGTGAGTTTCTTTCTTCCACTTATCTGTTCATTAGCTTACTTTAGACCCTGGCGTTGATTTTACCCCTTGTGGTTCTTATTTATATACTCAACTCCTTCTATCGCTACTCTGCGCGGGATATTCAGCGTCTTGGAAGTATTGAACGCACCCCTGTTTTCACAGCTTTTGATCAAGCAATATATGGAGCTGATATCATTCGTGAATATGGCCGGGCTGAATTGATGGAAAAAAAAGCAATGGAATCGCTAAGTGATTTGTATGCAATGGTTATAACTCAGAATATTATTCGATTCTGGGGAAATTTCCGGATGGATATCCTTGCAGCCATTGTGAATTTTTTGGTTGCTCTCCTTTCAGTGTTACAGGTCTTTGTTGTTTCACCTGCTCAAATCGGTTTACTTTTGCAGTACGTATCTTCTATAGTTACATCTCTAGCAGGTTTGGCCGAAATCTACATTTTTGTAGAGCAGAATCTAGTATATGTCGAACGAGTTCATCATTACGCTTTTAATCTGGAACAGGAGAAAGAAACATCAGAGTTTTTATCAGTTTCGGCCGATTGGCCTACGCAAGGGAGAATCGGGTTTGAGAATGTTGTTATGGCTTATCGACCAAATCTGTCTCCAGTTATTAATGGTCTATCACTCAACATAGCTGGAGGCGAACGAATTGGAATTTGTGGTCGGACGGGAGCCGGAAAAAGTTCGATTGCGTCACTTTTATCTCGATTCTATGATATACAAAACGGGAAAATACTGATTGACGGTATGTCGATTGGAGGGATCCCGTTAAAAAGATTAAGAAAAGCCATTACTGTAATTCCTCAGGATCCTGCTGTTTTTAAAGGTTCAATTAGATACAACCTTGATCCAAGCGGTCAGGCCACAGATGAAGAACTTTGGAATGCACTGAAGCGTTCGACTTTATGTGGAAATGAGAAAGTGGGTCGCTCTTTTCAGCTCGATGATAATGTGACGAGTGGTGGTTCTGATATGAGCTCGGGCGAGCGCCAGCTTTTGGTTGTGGCTCGCGCCATCTTGAGAAGACCGAAGATTCTTATTTTGGATGAAGCTACAGCAAACTTGGACATGAATACGGACGAGCTGATTCAGAGGCTGATTCGTTCAGAGTTCCAAGACTGCACAATTCTTTGTATTGCACATCGATTGAGTACAATATTGGACTATGATCGAATTTTAGTTCTGGATGGTGGCCGCTGCGTTGAGTTTGACTCTCCTACAGTACTGTATAAGCGAGGAGGTATTTTTAGAAGCTTGTGTGATGATGCAGGGATTCTTGATCTCTAGGTTGTCATATTGTTGACGGTATGGCATTTTCAGATATCGAGACCGAGATGATAATTACGATAGAGCGAGACCTACATCAATTCACCTTTTAGCAGACGAAAAACCACTAGCAGATAAATCAATATTTCTATTTCATAAAGTTAGGTAGTAAATACATCGAGGTTAAAAACTATTCTTCCAATAAGTTAAAATATGCGCCGTCTATAGTCAACAACCCCTCTAAGCTCTTAGAGCCCCTCCTATTTCACATCTAGTGTACACGCTTGTCAGGCCCAAAGCAGCTTTTTCATTTTAAAACTTAGTATATCAAGTGCAGACCGACTTGACTTTGCTTCTTTCAAGCTGACAATATCTCCATTCTCGACCGTTGCATTAATACATTGCGTGGCTAAGCTTGCTATAATGTTCGTCCTCTCTATCTGAGAAAGAGACAAGGGAAACTTCACAGCCATAAGCTTAAACTGATCAGGCATATTGTTTTCGTCTTCTTTTTCAGAGTTATCGAGAACTTTGGACCCCGGGTCAAGTTCATCGCCCGAAATAGATGAATCTTCACCCGTAACAGATTGAGCGGGTGGATTAGGCAGCTCAGAAAGACTATGGGTTTTCCCATGGCGCTCAAGATGTTTCCTCTCAAGCTTCTTTTGATTGCGCTCCTTCCGCGAGTTTGTTTCATTGTGCGACTTGATATAATCCGTTTTGCTGTACTCCAAGAGAAATCCAGAGCACTGAGAGTTTTCTTCATTATAGACTATACCATCTGCAAGAGAATAGAATGATCCTGATTTAATATAGAGTACCCGATTAACGTCCACGCGCTCAAACTTGACAACCTTTTCGTCCTCCAAGTCAAATTCACAAAGATAAATGGCTTGGTCGGTAAGAATAAGAATTCTATCCACTAAATCGGAAGCGCTAACCGTTCCTTCGGTTTTTGGGGAAAGCAACCACCATCCTCCAACAATCTGTTCTTCATCAGATGCCAGCACAATCTTGGCAGAAATACGAACAAAAGCCTCTCGAATAGAGGGAAGACTCAGAGAGGGATCAGGACAATTCATAGTAGTGTCGAACTGTAAAAATGTACTAGCATCAATTGTCCCAAGAATAAAGTCGATGACAGCCTGAGAAAAGAAATCGCCCAAGGCAGCTCTAAAGTAGCGAGAAACTGTGAGCATGGCATCATTCAGTACACCAGAGTATCGACGCTGACGTGTACGGGTAAAGTCACCTTTTAAAGCGGAGGTTGAAGAGTATTGTCGGGAGATGGCATCTCCATTGTCTGCCCACAAGACATTGAAGCGGCTCGTGACCTCTTCGAAATCAAGTCGGCGAAGATTATATTCTTCTAATTGCTTTTCAAACATCCACCAGCCAAAGGCACTTTGCACAACATTTGTTCTGTCCAAGCAATCAATGCAATTTGTCCGCACAACACCTCTTTGTTGCAATCCAAAGCTGTCTTTCCATCCATTCTTCAATAAAAAGTCACCAATTTCTAATTTAAAAAGCTGAGAAACATTATCAAATTTCATTCCTTTACAGGCTTCATGAAAATCAAACCAGTGGAATTCAATACCGCTCTCCTTTGCAAGTTGTTCATATGTTTCGCCCAGGCTAAATTCTCGCCCTTTCTTTTCAACTAAAGAGAGGGCAGAGACTTCGCCATATTCCTTTTCTATCCGTCGAAAGTGTTTGAGGAATATTGGTTTGGTAGACTCAAGAGGTCGAGTTATTTTCGGTGTGGGGTGTAATTTAAAAGGAGACTGGGTGAAAAACACAGGAATTGATCCTCTCACCTGAGTGAAACTTGCGTAATTGAATGAGTCCTGCTCTCTTTTGCGCCAACTAATAATTTGCTCTGTTTCAACCCAGTTTGCACAGTTTCCATCATCATCAATGCCCCGTCGAAGATAGCGAACTCCAGCTCTTCTAATACTTTTGCGAGAGATGAGCGTCAGGTTGCAGTAAAGTTTATTATGGACTTTAGATTCGTCCCCTGAGTTGTCAATATTTGGTTTTCTCTCTTCCTCGACGGGAAGTTTGTCCACTGGAAAATTGATTTGGCCCACAAAGCCTTGTAAAACGGGAACTGCTAGGCAAGTTTCTGAAAAGGGCTTGATAAGATGATGATTAAAACAGAAGCGTTTGCGGGCTTGATCATATAGAGATTTAGAGGATCTCGAGCAACCTTCAAGCGTTCGAGTGATATCTAAAGGTATTAGTTTAATTAAGCAAAAGTCAAAGAACTCACCTAGTGTGTAGGAAAAATAAAAGTCTCCAGTGGAAAACATAGCTTTAACTTTATTGTTAAGCTTTGGGATCATTCTTTCGGAGGAAATTGCAGCCTGTGGTGAACTGGCAAGAACAGGTTCAGTGGATTTTCCGCCATTGTTTTCGGCAGTCATTGCAGGATCAGGAAGAATCAAAGAAGAATATTCGAATTGGGTCGCTTTTGGTGTGCTCGGACTGGGAAAAGGAGTAGCAGGCGACGAATGTAAGGAACGGCTCGAAGCACTAACAGTCCGCATAAGATATATAGAGCTATCAACATCGATTTCATTTAGTTGAGCTTCATCTTCTCGTTTAGAGAAGTTGATATTCTTTACTAATTCTGCGATAACTTTAATTGACCCGTTTTCACCTTCGATGATAGGGAGCACTTGGGTTTCCAATATGCGATAGATAGACTCCCCCCTGAAATTAGCCACCACTTTGACATTTGTAGCTACTAGAAGCGAATTGGAAAGAGGCAGTAGTCCAATGACCGCGAATACCGATAAAACTTCTTGAGAAGGACACTCAGTATTGGGTTGAGATTCTAGCAGATGGCGTTAATATCTTCCCGAAGCGAAAAGATCTAAAATAAAAATAGGCGTACCTCTCATTTGAAGTGATTTATCAGCATATAGTATTTTATACCCTGAAGCGCCATAATCGGGATCTGAGAGATCCTCGTATTGTGGACATAGAACCTTTGGAGGTTAGTTAAGAGCAAGCAGCATTTTGAAAACAATGCTTACAATACCATCATATTCGGCCCAGATGAGAACTCGCAAGGCAAGTTTCATCAGCGGCGTGCAACGGAGAGAAGCTGAGTTGGGAGGTTGCAAATGGTCTCATTTGGCGCTGTGACTTTACTTGCCTCAGAACTCCAACCACTGTGATTGTTCTTGCGCTTAGCTGCTAAATCTTAAGAATGAAATAACATAGACAATATACTCAGCCAGTTATTTTTATTTTATTTTCAAAGACCTACGATGAGATTAGAGCACCAGGCCAACCTCCAAAACCAACATTCTTTCTCAAATATTAGAATAATATACACATTCGATAATCGTACAAACTGAAAAATTTCATTTAAACTCTTCTAGGCATCTTTTTAGTCTTGATACCTCTCATTTCGTCGATATCCTTTTTGTTGAAGTAGCATGAAGCAACTTCTAAAAGCCATTCGGGGTCGAGTCCCAAGCAATTCCTCATAAATTCCTTGGAAGTTAAAACAAGCTCTTGATAAAGAACCCATTTGGGCTTTTCCTTGAACAATACACTGGATGGGTGGATCTGAACACTCTGGTTGGTTTTCGCAGTGCGATAGCTATCTCCTCCCCGAGTCGTGATTGCAACATTCATAAAAAAGCCAGCAAGAAAAGCCTTTTGAATATTTTGGACAGCATCACCTTGAATTCCAGACGATTTAAGCTCAATTTCCGCCCTTTCGCAAAGATTAGCCAACTGTTCGCGAACATCCCGGGCACGTTTGAGACTCTTGTGTTGCAGAAAGTTCTCCTGAGCCCAAATGTAAGAAAAATCCGTATCAACCCACTGATTCCAGATCTCCAACAAAGTTAGATGATCACCCGTAAGATTCGTAAAAGCCTGACGGGCTCGATCCGCGTATATCTGACGATCTTTAGGCCTATAAAATAAGGCGGATGACTCTCCCAACATGGCGATGATTGAAATAACCTCTTCCACACAACCGTATTTATCACTAGCCAAAATGGTCTTAGCAAAGCAGGGGTCGGTCGGAAATTCTGCCATCTTACGCCCCACAAGAGTGAGCTGGCCCTTGTCATTAATTGCACCCAAAGCATAAAGTTGTTCCATAGACCGCAAAAGCGCTTCTCCCGAAGGAGGATCCAAAAAATCAAACTCAAGAAGATTAGGGATACCCAAACTTAGTAAAAGTAAAACAACGCTACATAAATTAGTCCGTTGAATTTCCGGAGTCGTACTTTCGGGTAATTCATTTTCATAAATCCACCTGGTGTAGAGTCGATAACAATGACCCGGGCCTACACGTCCGGCACGACCCGCACGCTGATTTGCAGCTGCCCGCGAGCATGGGACAACCTCCAAGCTCTCCATTCTAGTTTGAGGACTATAAGAATTTTGCTTAACAAACCCTGAATCAATAACAAACACAATTCCGTCAATAGTCAAAGATGTTTCAGCAATGTTTGTTGCCAGTACAACTTTTCGAGCATTGTGGGGCGTTGGTTCGAAAATTTTGGCTTGCTGCTCCGGAGGAAGATTGGCATAAATAGGACAAACAATGAGCTCTTTCATACCATCTCCAACTTTGCGGCTAATTTCTGTTAATCGTTCAGCCATAGTTTCGATTTCATCTTGTCCAGTTAAGAAGACGAGAATATCGCCGCGGTCATGTGAAGTGTGAATCTGTAATGTGGTAATCACAGCAGCCTGAACATAGTCAGCTTCAGGGTTTTCAGTGAAATGCATATCTACTTTATGCGGACGACCTGGGATATTCATAATAGGAGCGTCATCAAAGTATTCTGCAAACTTTGCAGCATCCATAGTAGCAGAAGAAATAATAAGCTTGAAATCCGACCTATGTCGCGCAATATCCTTTACCAGTCCCAGCAAAACGTCAGTGTGAAGGGTTCTTTCGTGAGCTTCGTCAATCATGAGACAGGAGTAGGCAGATAGTTGCGGATCATTCAAAAATTCTCGTAAAAGCATACCATCCGTCATGTATTTAATAAGGGTAGATTCGGAAGTTTTGTCTTCAAATCGAATCGAGTAGCCGACTTCCTGTCCAAGACGGACTCTCATCTCTTCTGCAACACGAGCGGCAACCGACATGGCGGCAACTCTTCGAGGTTGTGTACACCCGACCTTCATTCCATTATTAGTGTACCCTGCCTCATGAAGATATTGAGGAAGTTGGGTGGTTTTGCCGGAACCCGTCTCGCCCACCACAATAAGTACCTGGTGATCCTCAATTGCCTGAAGAAGTTCATCTCGATATTTATACATTGGAAGAGATTTTCGAATTTCGCCAATTGATTTTGCTTTTTTGTCTTGCTCTTGATCCAATAGAGCGTTAAGAGTGCGTTGTTCTTCCGTAAGTTGCTCCTTGCTTTTTCCGGCAGTAAAGGAAATTTGTTGGCTCTCATCAAAGACAAAACCGTACTTGTCCTCCTCCGGAGGAGGACGGGCGTCAGAGCGAGAATGAGCTTGAATCGCCCGCGACGCCTGGTCTTCTTCCCACTGGTCTTGCTCAGAAATTGGTTTCCGTCTGTTGGATGCAGTTTCATCGTATCGCCTATACAATACAGATTCCTTTTTTCTCTTGTCGATTTTTCCCTTTTGCGTAATGTAATCATCAGGAAGGGCATATCCTCCTTCGACTTGATCAAGTTTCAAGCGCTCTTCAGCTATCCGTAGCACTTCTTTATTATACTCAATTTCACGGCGTTCTTTCTCACTAAGATCAACTCCCTTAAAAAAGATCTCGTCTTCTTGTACTTGCTTTCGAAGTTCTTCAAGCTTTTTCTCTTCACGCTGTCGCAAATAAGTTTGACGAGAACGGCGATAGAGCTCAGGAAGCATCTTTTCTCGCTCTTCATAGTTATCAGCAATCGCCTTACGACTGTCAGCTTCTTCGTTTAATTTATCTTCGAGGTATTTTTGTTTCTTATTGTCGCGTTCCCGAAGGCGTTTAGCAAATTCGTCACGTTCTCGCTCATCGTCAGAAGTATGATAGCCCGACCTCTTGACTTCTTCCAAATGGTCTTGGTTTACTTTTGAATTAGGAGCTTGGGGTTCATTTTGCTCAGGGACTTCATCGTCATCCCAGCGATCTCCCACATCATGCTTTCTTCGTTTGGAGGAGGATTCCATCAAGGGAAGTTGTCTAATCTTTGACTCGGTACTTTTATGTGCTGTAGATGTCGCTGGTTTCACCTCAGGAGCCGGTTCATCTAAAAGCAGATCATACTTCAGCTGCTTCGACGGTCCCCGTTTATTTATCTTTGGCGCATGCTTCCTGGGAACACGTGTAAATAACTGCCTTATAAATTGTATTGCCTCTTCCGACTCGGACAGACCGGCGCCTGCCAGTGTTTTCTCAAGCTCTGGGACAGAGCGGGCATCGGCAGCAGAAGAAATACAAAAGTCGACTAGGTTTGCATCCGTAAACGATAAAATCTAGACCAATCAGTAACTAATAAAAAGAAATATACAGATAAACTCACACTCAGAAGATTATCTGAGACCCATGCTTTGAAAGGATCCATAGCACTGCTCGACTAGACAAAGTGATCTCCCTCAAACAAAGACGAAACAGAAACCGAGTGTATTTACTTTCGAAAAGCTCGAAATCCTGCCCGGCCAGGAAGAGAAAAGTTGCACTGTTTGAAGAGGAAAGTGACAAGGCGAGCAGCTTCGCGAGGCAACCCTCTTCGATACTCCCGAAGAAGCCATGAATTCACAAAAAGGACGTGGGAAACAGGTGAGTGTTTATTATTTTGATAGTTGGGAGAACTAACAATAGCAGGAAATGATTCAGATAGGTCAGTTCGCGTTTCTGTAATTTACGTGGAGTACTGACCAGAGTTTAGATAACTCTGAATACGTTTTTGGAGAAGGTGGAGGTCGAGGGACACTAGCTTCGACATTCTTTAAAAACCATTCGCTTCGATCCCAAGATTCTTCTTCCAGGTGAGCACTTCTTGAGTTTTGGGAGAAAGGCTGGTGAAGCTGATAACAGTCTCAGAGAGCACCTACAAGTGGGAGCTGCATTTTCATTCGGCGATATGTTAAGGAACAAGCATCGCCATTTAACAAACAGGTATCTAGCACATTGCTATGGAATGAATATAGTGTGGTCTGACAATCTCCAGCTCGTCTCCTGATCTCAGCACATCACCTAGGAGGAGTGGTACATATACTGATGAAGATTCTGACGACGATTGGAATACAAATATAGATGATCAACCCGAAAATAAAATCAAGTCGATAGAGTATCGACCTAGCACCACGGGTTCGGAAACACGTCCCAAGTTGACGCATCGTGATTCCAAAGGTGTAAACCGCGATATGGATCTCCATGAACTGAGTAAGAAAAATTGATTACTACGGTTTCAATATACGCTAACTATCTTAGTGCCCAGTGCCTCGCTTTCACGAATGTATTCAAACACATCGGATGCCGATAGCCAGATTGAAGAGCTTAACGCTAAACTTACTCGTTTTCACAATTTCAGAAAGTTAATATCAGCCGAAAATATAGATCTAAACGAGTTGAAGAAGGTTGCTTGGTCAGGAATTCCAGAAGAGCTGCGGCCCTTATCGTGGCAGCTGTTGACGGGATATCTACCTACCAATGCTACTCGACGACAAGCCATGCTTCGAAAGAAGCGGAAGGATTATCTTGATAGTGTAAAACAGGCATTTTCACGCGAGATGGATGCGCAAGTTTGGCATCAAATTCAAATCGATGTACCGCGCACAAATCCCCACATTAAGCTTTACAGCTTTGAGGCTACCCAACGAGCTCTTGAGAGGATATTATATCTCTGGGCTATTAGACATCCTGCAAGCGGCTATGTCCAAGGAATAAACGATTTAGTCACTCCCTTTTTCCAGGTGTTCTTGTCAGCCTATGTCGAAGTCGGAAACGAAAAAATTACCGATCCAGGAACCTTGACAAAACAACAGCTAGATGAAGTTGAAGCTGATAGTTATTGGTGCATGACAAAGCTATTGGATGGCATTCAGGATAATTATATATTTGCTCAACCTGGTATTCATCGCCAGGTCTCGTTTCTAAAGGATTTGGTTCGTCGGATCGATGCCAAATTAGCTGCTCACCTGGAGAGCGAACATGTAGAATTCATCCAATTTAGTTTCAGATGGATGAATTGCATGTTGATGCGGGAGCTATCAGTCGACAATATCATACGAATGTGGGATACGTACATGGCCGAAGGAACCTCTGGCTTTGCCGAATTCCACCCCTATGTGTGTGCTGCATTTTTAGTTCGATGGTCAAAGCAATTGCAACAGATGGAGTTTCAGGATATTATGATTTTTCTTCAAGCGCTACCTACACAGGATTGGGGCGAGCGGGAGATTGAATTAGTCTTGAGTGAAGCTTTTATGTGGCAGTCTCTCTTTAAAAATGCCACTTCTCATATCCGGCAGCCTGGAACAAATAAAAAGAGCTTTGAAATCCCAACGATTCAAATATGAATGAAGGAATGCATTTATTACTAACTTACATCAAGGCGAAATATTTGCATAGCGTTTAATATTATTTTCCAGTTTAGTTTGGAATTTTCAATTTGATTTTTAAAGGCATGAAAGAAAAGGTTGCGAAAGCCTTGTTAATGGTTACCAGTTGAGCGCTGAGCGCAAAAGAACAATAAATATACACAGGCTATGTATTATATTGGCGCGTAAACGTATATACAAAATGCTTATTCAACCAAGTTTGAAGTATTACTAATGAAACCGGCCATGCGGGCTCTTTTGATTGACCGTTCAAGTCTCCGCTGGTTCTTCTTTGAAAGACCGGTGACACGAACACTCTTGATACCTCCGATGGGCGTCATAAACTTATATAAAAGAGAAGGGTTTTTGTATGCATCCAAGGGATTGATTTGATTTGTTTCAAAGTAGTCGCTGAACTTTTTGGGATCAGGGAAGCGACTCCAATCTCGCTCTTTGCGTACCCTGCTCTTTTCCACGCTTTCGAGACTAAGAAAAGAAGGTACGTAGGTTGCACCAGCTTTGAAATCACGAGAGTGCGAGGCGACGACGGGGGTCCACTTCGTCTTGAGTTCGATGTTGGCATTCTTGTTTAATGAATCTTGTAAAGCAGCCGTAGTTGAGCCATTAGATTCCTGACCAGCGACTGCAGCTGCCCAAGAACCAGTGCTAGGGTACTTTTGGCTGGACTGAGACTGAAGTTTGGCGATGTCTTCGGATGTTCGATTCATGTTTGCGTCAAGGACATGATTCAGAAGCTTGCCTGCGTTCCGCCGTCAGCTCAAAACTTCCATCACCAACAAACTAAAACAAACTCACTGCTGTTACTTTCATCGTTCCTGCGAACGCAGCTCGAAAAAGCCCGTTTAAAGCTTTGGCGGGCGAGCATTTTGGAGGGAAAGGATTTTTCAGTGGTTCCGGCTTTTTTCAGCGCAACGCGGGAGTCGAGCAATGAGCTTTGATGGTGACGACGACGCCTTTTTGGGCGAGATTTAGTGAGTTTAGAGCATCTGAAGTGAAAGAGCGATACAACTTCAGCCAGAATACTGACTTTTAGCAGCCAAGAAGATCCGCAGGCGGTAGAAGCCCCCAGTCATACTTCGGGACCGTCTCATACAGGGGAAGAACTGGCGGAAATCACAAAGAGTGTTGCAGAGGCATTTCCAGATGGTACAGAAACTGCTGTTAATTCACTGGAACCTCCCAATAGTGGCGATCACGATGGTTTAGAATCAAGACCGACTACTGGCTCGTCAGTAGTCTTTGGAAGCCGTGTTGCACCTGAATCGCAGGTTACCGACAGTAATGAGTCAAAAGAGGATGGGTAATTACTGCTAAATATCTTTTGCTTATCGATTGCTAACCCTACTAAGCAAGATGTTTATCGGAGGTCTCAATTGGGAAACTTCAGACGGTTCGTTACTTCACCTCTACAAATATGAAATCTAATTGTTTTTAGAGCGTTTGAAGGAATACTTTTCTCAATTTGGTGAAGTAACCGAGTGCCAGGTGATGCGTGACACTGCTACTGGCCGGTCCAGAGGCTTTGGTTTCTTGACTTTTAAGCATTCAAAGTGCGTCAATCTAGTTATGATTAAAGAGCATGTTCTTGATGGGAAAATAGTACGTCTTCACATAAGCCCTTTATTCTGCTAACAACATAGATTGATCCCAAGCGCGCTATTCCTCGCGACGAGCAAGAACGAACGTCGAAGATTTTTGTAGGTGGTCTACCACAAGACTGTTCTGAAAGCGACTTTAAAGAGTTTTTTGGGCAGTTTGGAAGAGTAATTGACTCCACCTTGATGGTGGATAATAACACCGGCCGCTCACGAGGCTTTGGGTTTATTACCTTTGATACCGATGCCGCTGTTGACAATGCCTTAATGCAGCAGCCACTTTACATCAGAGAAAAAATGGTCGAAGTGCGAAAAGCCCAGCCAAAGCTCGGAAAGGCAGAGTATGAGCTCAAGCAGAATGAGGCTCATCAGAACCAAAACAATAATCAAGATTCATATTACTACGGATATCAGGACGGAGCTCAGGGAAATCCCATATATGGTGGTATGACGCCTCACATGATGCTTCAGTATTGGAAACGCATGGTGGCTTACTACAAGCAAGTACAGGAGCATTTGGCTTCCCAAAAAGGTCAAGCTCCAGAGGCTCCACAGGATCAGACTCAGCCGGCTCAACAGACAATAAAACCGACATCCCAGGTAGATTCTCGTGGTGGTTATTCTTATGGCGGCGAGAGTCAGTATAGCCAGTATGGCCAGTACGGAAGCAGAGGAGATATTCGACTAAATTATGACTCGGAGGATTCACCTGCATCAAACGACCGAACCAAAGGTTTTTCTAGAAATGATAGAGGGAGCAGTCAAGAACACTCTCGGGACAGTTATAGCAGTTCAACTGGAGCCGGATCAACTTCGATCCCAAATGCACCCAGGGGACCAAAAGGTCTCAGTGCTCCGACTGGTCCACGATTACCGCGTTCCTCACCTCCACCAAATCCCCAGTCTTACACAATTCAATCTGCCTCGACACAAGATGGTAGTCGAGCGTCGACGCCTAGTTCATTATCTCAATCCCACATCCGCACCAGTGACGCGGTTTTACCTGAGCCTGATTCGGACCATGCATCCGAATTCGATGGCCGGACAAAGAGGCGCAGGAAAACTTCGCACAACTCGCGCAAGAGGTAGTGCCAGAGACGATTGCTGAAGCTAATGAAATTTACATTTGAACTACTACTTTTTGATGAGCGAGATTGAACCTGTATATTAAGTTATTGAAATGACTAGTACCCGCATTCCTAACGTAATTACAATAGAAAAAGCAGTCTATTTTCGGCTATTAAGAGTATGAATGCGTCATAAACATCTATTTCCTACTTTTATAGTGCAAGCCTCACCACAAACCCACAACACCACCACCCTAACCTTCAATGCATATTAATCTTACATCCTCCCGACCTCTTAATAGTAGTTGTTGATCTTGATACAGCTTTTGGACGAGGGTGAGTACTCGTGCCAGATGATTGTCCGTCTTTCGGGACCTTGTGTCTGGAAAAAGGGACCGGGATTTATAACCATACAACCTTCGTATGTTACTTGGAAGGGCGCTGTACTAGCGTCAGCAAGAACCAACATATCAGGAAGCGGTGTCAAAGACAATGTATGGTCGTAGTCCCAAAGTAAAGGCGAAACGTGAGTCGGCAGAGGAAAGAGATGCCCTTGATCGAGGATGGTACGAGTTAATTTGCGGCCCTCGAGAATATTAGAGGGCAATTCTTCGTCCCCCATCTGCTGTGATTCATACATAGCCACATCTGGATCTGCACTTTCGGAGAGTTCAGCATCATGACCGCCTGTAGCAGTTTCACCACTGACATATAAGTTATGTCGACGGAACTTGGCGCCAATGTCATCACGACAAAGAACGATTTGCTGAGAAAAGTAGCCAAGTCGCGCTGGATTGCTAACCCATTTGGCACGTTTGGCAGTGCGCTGCACGCGGTTAGTGAAGATATCGGGAATAGCACCTTGGGGCTTTAAACTCGTGCTTCCCAGAGTAAATGTGCTAGTCCACGGGTCAGAGTCACCCGGAACAAAAATTAAATGCGTTGATGCAACAATTCGAGGAAATTTGACTAGCATTTCAGCCAGCTTGTCAAAGTTGGCCTTGTACGCCGACGAGTTTCCGGTAGGAGTAAAAGGATGAGAGGAAAAGTTTCCAAAAAAGACAATGGCCAGAGGCATAAGTAGAAGCTCCTCAATCTTTGAAAAGGCTTTTTCAAGCTTTTCTCGAACAGCGGGCTGATCAAGGTAAATGTTATATCCAAAGTAGAGAATTTTCACACTGGTATTCCTCTCAACTTCCTCATTCATACGTGAAAGGAGAGCCTTGTCAAAACGGCCAGCAGCAATAGATCCGCCACCGCTCAGTCCTAGGAAATCGACAACGCCATATACTTCTCTACTCTTTTCAGCTCTTTCGCTAGGAGGGTGACTTATGGTATTCACCAGAAATTTGTTTGATTTCAAGTATTTTCCATCGACAAGAATAAAACACCCTGGAGTGTAATAACCCAGCATTCGTGAAAAGTCGTGAAGCTCCAGCTCGATCCTGCCCGTAACGTCTTCTAGAAAGTAACTTCCATTTTCGCCTAGACAAAGCATTCCGAAGAGAAGAAAGTCTCGGCCACCTCGTCCCAACAAGTTTTTAATAATTGTTACCGGACTCCACGTAGAGTCGTCTGTTCGCCGAGCGAGTTCTTCTCCGGGTTGCTGGAAAGCTTCGCTACGCGCGAGGGCTTGGTAGAGTTTATAATACCGTGATTGAAACAAAGAAATGAGCTTTTCTGGCGGAGCAAAAATTGAAGGTTTCTGTGTGCTTCTAGGCATCATTAGTTAAGTTCAGAAATAGAGATATCTCATATACGTACTTTAGAAATACTCTCCTTTGGTAGTCAAAGTCCCACTTGGGCTGCTGAAAGGCATCAACAACCAAAAAGAAATCGTTAGGGTTTAGTTGAATTTCAGAAACAGAGTTCTGACCATCTCGGTTGGTCTGTTTAAGCTCGACCTCTTTGATGACACCGCTAAGTAGCTCACCATCGAGAAAGATACCACGATCATTCTCCTTCCATTCCCGGGCAATATCTTCTAGTAGTGGTTCGCTCTTTTTCCGCCACTCAACGCCGAATTTCTTGCCGACGTAGTCTGAGAGCACCTTAAGTCCGCACGATTTGAGATTCAGGCCGTACTTTTTCGACAAAACACGGTAGGCAATAGGTCGCAGCTGCGCAGGCGGTAAATTCACCGGCAAAACAGGGACCGCGCGCGTCTGAGCAGTCGAATTCATTTTTTTGTTTAACTGGGAAGCAGGTTTGAGCGCGTCGCGATTTTAATTAAACAACGCGACTCCAAACTCAACGAAACAAAATGGCTTCGCAAAAGCAGGAGATCGAGACTTTGGCCGCCGAAGCTGCTAAGGATTACGGTTTAAAAAAGTATGAAGATGCAGTCGAGAAATACTCCAAGGCCTGCGAACTTTACAGCGAGCTCCACGGCGAAGACGATATCAATCTACTTTTTGCATACGGAAAAGCACTTTTTCAAGCCGGAGTCGAGAAATCTCAAGTTCTTGGAGGTGAAGAAGAAAAACCCAAGCCGGAGACTGTTGCTGAACCCAAGAAGAAGAAGGAAGATCTTCCTGATGCCTCGGACGCCAACAAAGCCGGTGTATTTTCCTTCGATGGCGACTCTTCCTCCGATGAAGAAGAGGAAGAGGCAGATCAGGATGCTGATAATGACGAGCAGCAGGCTGAAGGACAACCTGAAGAGGAGAATGATGACTTGGAGAATGCTTGGGAAATATTAGAGCTCGTGCGAAAGCACTTTGAAGCGAGTCTCGACGAATTGAATAATAAAGGAAAAGGAAAGGAGATCAGTGAAAGCCCAGAGACTGTTGATATTCAAAAGAAACTTGCCGAGGTTTACGATATTTTGGGTGAAGTCTCGCTCGAGTCTGGTATGTACTCTTTCTTTTGAAAGTCAGGATTCTAACCATTTAGAAAACTTTAAACAGGCCAGTGAAGACTTTACTACTGCGTTGAAGCACAAGAGTCAGCTATTTCCTGATCACTCGACAATCATTTCGGAAGCACACTACAAGCTCTCGCTTGCTCTCGAGTTCTCCGCAGAGTCTGATCTAGACAAACACAAGGCACTTGAGCATTTACAGAAAGCTATTGATAGCGTCAAGAAGCGCATTGAGATCACTGGGCAGGATGATTCAGCCCTTGTGAAAGAACTTGAGACACGGGTAGGTCAAACTTGCGTTTGCTAAACACTTCTAACATCATTCAGTTAACCGATCTAAAATCCAATCCAGGAACATTCGTCCAAAACCAAATCCAAGATCTTCTTTCCGGCGCTCTTCCCGACGAGCTTTTGCCCACATTGATCAAGTCTGCGACAGAGATAAAAGCGGTCAACGATCTGAGCGGGTTGGTTCGAAAAAAGAAAAGCGACCCGAAGCCCGCTAATGCTGCTGCTGCTTCTTCAAGCACAAAAGATTCTACAGTTGGAAGCAAGCGTAAAGCACCTGAGGAGAATGACGCTTCTAAAAAGCCCAAGACGGAGGAATAAATGGTGAGGCGTGGAATGCCCCGCACAGTGTACGATTCTTTGAATATTCTTTAGCGTAATTACTCAAGTTCAACTTTGTAAAAGCTCTCAAGTCTATTAAACTCTGGTTACAGAGAAACCACACACCGACAGAAATCTATTCCTAGTAAATGAATCACATAAATTACATCTATTGCCAAATAGTCTTGTCAAAGTCTTCAGTGACTTGCGAATCCAAGCCATATGCTTGAGCCCACTCGGTAAACCCGCCCTTTAGGATGTATATCTGTTGAGCGTTATCAGGCTCAATTAAAGAATTTCCATCGCCTTTATTTTTCTCTGCTTCATATGCACGATAGTAAGTCAAAGCGGCTTTCGGCCCACGCTGCTGAGACAAAGCGCAATGGAAAACCAGCTTCGGGACATTCTTGTACTCTGTCAGCAACTCGTCGGCATTCAGGGTATTTGAGGGAATATTAATTGACCCTTTGATGTGTCCCTGAGAACAGTTAATACCGAAACACAGCTTACTGATTCGCCATCATTCAACATACACCAATGTAGTCCTCATCACGAACATCGATAATCACAAAATCCTTCTCGTGATCACCAGGCTTGGATTCATCCATCCAGCCTCGAAGAGTGGCACCCGTTATATACTCAGGATAGGGCATTGTTGATGTGTATGGTCTGTATGTTTGAAGCGATGACGACAACACCAGTCTGTAAGAAGATGAGGGCAGGGAACGAGAGGATAAACTGGCCAGGCTTGATTGATTGAATTTTTTTCTCAATTGAAACATTTATTGGACTTCCTCTCTTTTTTGGAACTCTGATGAGAAACATAGAGATCTTGCTTATGGCTGATTCGGGACTTTTCCTTATACAGAGTTTATTTTTCTACGCATCTTACTCAGAGTTATAGACATCCTTCACATCGATTGCCTAGTGAGGAAATATTTTGGTGATTTTGGTGATTGTTAAGAGTGTAGGACATTTTCTCTTCATTCACAGGATGCACTCTTCGTCAATGGTCGAAGCTCATCCCAGCCTATAAGATGTTTAATGCGTAGAAAATAGCGGTTAAGATAGCATTAAACTCGAGAAAATACATAGATGTAGGCAAATTTTTTCATCTCCACCACTTCACCTCCATGGACGACCTTCTCGTCGTTAAAAAGAACCCAGTCTTCCTGGCTGTATGAAGGCGGAATCTGCTTTTTGATAAATGCCACATAATGTCCCGCATGAACGCTCCGGCCTTTATGACAGACAATACTAGATAATTTGTATTCTGCAGGAGTGTCCCGAGTGCCAAGATCAGCCCGCGAAGTGGTTGGTTCGTCATCGTCTCCATTGTCATCAGGGTGACTAAACAGCCATTCAACTGCACGCTCCATATCTTCACTAGTTTCCTTTAAAGCTTTAGCAGCTTGCTTTTCAGTGAAACCCATGCTCTGTAGCGTGACTGATTTTTCAGGATCGACGGAGCTCGAAGAAACTGCTGGAGCAGAATGTTCAATCACCAACGCCTCATGGATTGCAGCATCCTCAAGATGTCCAAACAACCAGTTTGTCGCGGCCTCTGCATCATTGTTTCCAGTTGCATGTAGCGCATGATCAATCTGATTTTTCGTGAATCCCATGCTCTCCAAAAGCTGAGCCGCGGCAGGATCGGCCACAAACTTCTCAGAAGTAGAAGCTGGGGCGCTTTGATCCATCAATACTTCGTTTGGTTGAATGCCAGATGAAATATATTTGTCGAGAGACAAAATACTTCCAGTGTTCACGGGGATATCAAGCTTCTTTGGAACCCAATTAACAACTTCGAATCTCCGGGCATTTACAACCAAGTGTTGAGGGAAAGTCTTGAATTTAAGCTGTTTTGAGATACCTTTATTTCCCCCACAAGACTGACAGGTATATTCGAGCTGTTCAGGAGAGCAGAAAATGTCAAGACATTCTTCCAAGGATACCGCCTCAAATACATCTTCACCATCTTCTGTTGTCTCACCAGTACGGCGAGCTGGAACACCAACAGTTATACTGTTCTGCTCAGTAGTGTTATACAGAACTTTGTTGCAAGATAGGCATTCCATTCTCTCTTCAGTGACAAACGACAAACTATGCGTCGGATCACCAAGAGTTTTAGACTCTTTTGCCCTGTTTATAACTTTCAGCAAATGCAAATAAAATTCAAAGGCATCTTGCTGCTGATTTCCTGAAAACTCTTCATGCCCCTTACCAATAAGCTGCTTGAACATATAGGGAGGTATTCCTCTAGAGTAAATAGGCTCATTATCATCCGTTTTACCCAAAGGATCTGGCTTCGAATATCTCCCAGAAATTAAACCATCGGCTAGTTTGCGTAGCTGGCTCTCCAAGTCATCCGCGGGATGAATTAACGCGGGAAGACTTCCTTGCTCATAAAACCGGCTTTTAAATTCAGGAAGGCTAAATAAGCACTGTATTACAGAAGAAAGATAACAAGAGTTACCTAAATTTTTCAAGCCTGTAAGCTCCTTTCCAAAAAGAGGCACAAGGTCCTGACCATCTTGAGATTTCATGGTGAAGTCCCACTTCATATTCTGTTCAATATTAAGCTCTGTTAATGATTTTTCGGTCTTTTTAGCCTCCGCTATGTTAATGCCCCAATGACGGAGATGAACAGCGAGCTCTGGATCCTGCCGTTCGTCATTACAATTATAGCAGTAGATATCTAGATGTAATTAGACCAAATCAAAAAATAACATCTATAGACCTACCAGCTGAGCCTTCGGGGGAGATGCTACCAAGCTTAACAGCAACAGGGTGTCCAGTGTTATCAAAATGGGATAGGCCATGGCCATTTCCTCCAGTTCCTCCAAACTGAGCACGCCCACATCCAATATTTCCACATTCCAAACATAACCAGAGGTTCTCTTTGACGTCACACTTGGTGCATTTGCTTACATCTAACGTATTAGTAAATATTTTGTGAGTTTTCAAATTAACAAACCGTGAGCAGCCCCAAGAGTGTTTTCAGTCTGCTCAAGACATAGTGTATGTTCACAAGGAATAATTTCCTGTTCCCATTCTTTAACTTCGGCATGTCTTTGAAAGGTTACACTTTTTAAGACTTGTTCGATCACAGACTTTAACTATTATAATTAGCAAAAATAACAGGCGTAACTTCACAAGATATTTACATTGGGGTCTTCTTTGTCGAGCTCTTTACCATTACAGGCCAAGCATCGAACAGACGTCTGGGTCTCAAACAAATCATCCTCTGTTTGCGCTTCGATAGAAAGTTTTAATTGCTTTGAAGGAGAATTTTCTCTCTATTCTGATTAGCGTAGTTCTTTCGACAACAACTATCTGCTAACCTGCTTAGGAGGCTTGGCGGTCTTTTTGATATTGAGAATAACAGGGTGATTTGACAGTTCGTAATGCTTAGCAGAATGAGCCCGTTCAGTAGAATCACAAGCTCCATTGAAGCATTGCAAGCAGACGTCTATTCCCCAAGGATCCTCCTAAACGTAGTTAGCCGTCAATGTCCCAACGCCACTAGTTAGGGAAGAATGACAAACCGGAGAGTCAAAGCACTGTGTACACTCATCTCGGTGAACAACAGCATAGACGCTAGGAGCATGGACTGTTTCCTCGGAGACATGAGGGCAAATCATCTGTAGCTGTGAAGAACAGAAGTTTGCCTCCTACCAACGTCACTACAATGCTTATCGAGGAAAAATACGTAGATGTTCCCACTGCTGATGGTACGGATATGAGAATATATATCTACCATCCTTCTATTCCAGGCTATCCCAATGCCAAGTTCCCTGGAGTCGTTGTTTACTCAGAAATTTATCAAGGTACGTCTTGTTCAGAGTTTATTGAATCGGTTTCTAACTTCAACATACAGTCACCGGTAACAAATGAAAAAGAAAGTAGTGATTAGATTGATCTGACTTCTTAAGGACCCGTTTCTCGATTTGCCAAACATATTGCCGGAGAAGGATACATCGTCGCTGCTCCTTCCGTCTATCATAACTTTTTAGGTATACAAACTCTATAACACGCTCAATTAAATTTTAACAAATTCAGATCATGAGGCTTTAGCATACGATACCAAGGGCACAGACGATGGAAACCTCTACAAGGCTATCAAGTCGTTAAAGTCCTACGATGAAGATAACAAGCTCACTATTGACTACCTTCTTTCATTACCCACATGCAATGGAAGAATTGGAACTACTGGTATGTGTTTAGGTGGCCACTTGGCTGTTCGAGGTGCTTTGGATCCTCGGGTGAGTGCTGCAGTCTCCTTCTTTGGAACCGACATCCACAGTGAAACTCTTGGTAAGGATTCTGGAGACCGCAGCAAGTATAAAACTCCTCGGGATGGTCTTCCGTTGAGTTTAGCTTACGAACCTTCCGAATCGACAATTCGTAATGCAGCCGGCTTGAAGCATGCCGAGCTTATTACTATCTTTGGCACCAAAGACGGACATGTTCCACCCGAAGGCCGAGATTTTATCCGAAAAGTACTAAGAGACGCTGGTGTTGAGTTCAGCTTTTACGAGATAGCCGGTGCCCAGCATGCTTTTGTACGAGACGAATTCTCTAAAGGCCGGTATGATCCCGCAATCACTCGACTAGGACTAGATAGCCTTCTTGAACTTTTTCACCGACGTCTTATTTTAGATTTGGGCGATGCTGGGGAAACCAAGGAACCTGAGCATGTTTGTTGAGCTACATGAATTAGCACTAGTAATCAATGAAGTTTACAAATTTTAAATCACATACATAATTAAAAAAACCACTTTACACATAAAAGAAGCCCAAAAATAAACAATGCCACAGGGAACCCGTACTCCAATGCTCCTCAAACTCCGCACACCCATAACGTCTTTAAAAATCATTATCATCATCTGTGAGCGCTTCTCCCCATTCAATATTATCTATTTCCTGCTCAGCCCGTCGCTGAACCTCGGCCAATCCACTCAGCTCTTCTACAAACCTCGGGATGTTAAGAGCGCTCTTGACAAACTCCCAGCCTCCGGACGCAAACGCGTCAGTAATCGGAGTAGAGCAGGCCGAGCAGCACGGATAATTTTCTCCGCGTACTTTGAGGGATGAAAAATTATGAAGAAATCCACGCAGCTGGTGTGGAACATCACCAAGAATAGAACGATCGTCATCAGCAGTTTTGGTATCTCCCGTTGCTGGAGCAAGAGCTCCGAGAGGGTGCTCCAAAACACTGACAAGTAGTTCAACAGCCAAAGCAGAAGCTTGTAATGCGACTCCAGGGCGAGTCACTGTACACATCTGGTCGAGGGTCCTATCGGATAAACTGTCTGAAGGGGCGACGACGTCGTTGCAAAAATAGCAGCCTAGCCTTTGATTTGAATTTTCATTGATAACACCATGTCGCATTACCATATAACTATCAAATCCTAGAGCAGCATTTATAACCAGTTTTCGTCTTTGCGTGGTGATGACTGTCGGAAGCCACCGCGACTCTCGAGAATCCATTAAAAGAAAGACCACATCATGTTGGTCAATAAGTTCAACAAGCTTTTCATACTCCTCTTTCTCGCGTTCTTCTGCTGTCACAGAATGTCCAGCCATTGGAATAGATAACTTATAACCATGACTGATCACCCCAGGATAGATGCGCTGTAGAGAAAGCGCAGCAGCTTCCGCCTTCGGTTTCCCTCCATTCAAACAGTCTTCAAAATTATATAGTGGTTGTCGCACAGGATTGGAAAAGGACACGGTGGCATTGTCAACAAAAGTTATAGTGGAAACGCCCCAGCCGAGAAGCGCTCTTGCAACATAACTTCCCAAAGTACCAGCTCCTAGTAAAAGACACTTCGTATTTTTTATTTTTTCTAGGTCAAGACCGGGAACAATCCTCCATTTCATAAGTTTTAAGTTCAAGTCGACAGCCTGATCTGCTAGTCGTCGAGGGTCAAGTAGTGATCCAATGTTGGCACTTTTCGCGGTGAGTTTTCCATTCTTGTTTCGCTCCCATCCAGTAATAACACTCTTGTCCATCTTTTCGGGAACAACATAAGTAGGCTCAAGTGCCATAGTGAATGCCAATGAGCTCTGGGAGCGGCCACGATATGCGACTACTTTGATCTCATGAATTTTCAAAGAAATTGCAACCCATGCTAAAAGATTTCTCAACGGCCAGCCTGGATTCTCGGCCAAACCTGATGAGTCACTAAAACCTACCGCCTTCTAGACAATTGTTAGAGGTAAAACATATACTTTGGGTCTACACACCTCATATTCCTCTGATTCCCAAAAGGAGTCCACGCTATTCAAGGTAGATACTTCCCAAATTGATCCTTGTAGTCTTCTGAGAAGATAGAACCCCCGCTCTCGAAAAGAGACTTCTTGTTGATATTGTCGGATCGCGGCTTCCAGCTCGCTGGCAGATTTCTCCTCTAGTCTTTCTATACCACTTTCAGGCTTCAATTTCCAAGGTAATTTAAGAGCTGGAAAGGCAAACCAGTAAAGAAATGTATACTTTTTCAGGTCTGCAAATGTCAAGAGGTGGAACGGCGCGAGGAGAGACGGATCTTGAGTGGCTTTTCCCGACGTTATATTATCCAATAACTGTTGCCCCCACTTAATTAGTAATTCAATTTTATCTATATCAATAAAGTTTTGATTGGTATTGACGTTTAATATGGTTCCGGGAGCGAAAAGCTCTAGCCCGTCAACGCTGTCTTGTTGTTAGCCGAGAGCAAGAAGAAGAAACCACAGAGTTAAGTAAATACCTTTCATAATCCTCGCTTTTTTCAAATGCGCGCTGGGAAAGAGTCAATATCGACGTCTGTAGAGAAGTTGAGGCAGGAATTCTGTAAGAGCCTTGGATGACTTGCTCCGAGCTGTCCAGTTTCAAAGCATCTAGTTTGCGCTCAGCCAGGGTATGAAAAAACCCGGTATCGACAAACGAGTGAAAGGGGGCAAACTGCATACTGAAGCGCGACAGGAGAGTAAAGGTCAAGATGGGCGCACCACGCAACAATATAAAGAACACAAAGCTAAACAAAACAGACCAAATGAAAGCAAAAAAATACTCCTGATTTCAATTCTAACAATAAATTTATATAGATATAATAATTCAAATACTACCCAACCCTTAAAAACACCTTAAATCCCTGTTCAATCCCTGTTCTGTACTCGAGAACTTTCCCATTTAAAGCAGTCGTTAAAATGACGCTTTAGAATCAACACAGCTCTGGAGACAATGTATGTCTATAAATTCATCATGTTTCATTTAATCGTTAGAGTGATGAAAAGCCGCCACTAAGCCACTATCAGCAAGAAAGCTCGACCGCCGCCGCCCCGTTGTTGGTCCGGATCCACTCTGAACACCAGGGGAAGGTCTGCTTGGGTCAGCTGGAATCTGAAGTGATCCAGAGGGTTTGCCAATTTCCGAAGGTTTGATTTTACGCTTAAGTCGCGGCCCGAAGGTGAACTCTTCATCGACGCTTTCGTTTGATTTAGATAGAGTGAGAGCCAGATCAGGGCCTTTAAAGACTTCAGCAATAGCACGAGGTGCTTGCCATGATCCCGGCGAACTTGAGGCAAAAGAACTAGGAGATGCGCCACTCAGAGAGGTTGAAAGCCCGGGGGAAGTGCTTGTGCCCAACCCACCGGAGCCCAAACGGACACCTGCAGCGGCGGTGTTTGCATTCGGAATAATAGGAACAGCTGCCGAATGAGCGCCCGAAAGATTGAATGCACCGTCCAGTTTGATTGAAGGCTTCCCTGATTTTTTCATTTCCTTCGATTGAAGCGCAGCTCGGCTGAAAAAGCAATTTTGCGGGGTCAGAAGTTGGTAAAAAGCCGGGTAAACCTGGGATAAAGGCAGTTTCTTTATTTATTTTTATATTTAATCTTTAAAAAAATACTTGAACATAGTAGAAAAGTTATTAATTTTCAGGGGAAACATATGAATTATTAATGGGAAATTGTTTGAGCGTTTGTGTAGTTGTAATCATCTTCAAGCAAGACGGAGCATTGGGACAAGTATAAGACTGTTGTACTTCTAATAATATAAGTAACTGCCAAAAAAAAGTGTATGAAATATTTTACATAATACATAGCTTGATGAACTTGTCAATCGAGGCAGTGATATTGCTGCTCGTTCTGCCCGGAAGGAAAACTAGCAACAAGATAAAGGACACGCAAGCGTGAAGTGCTGGACATTAAAACAGAATTGAAGTTATATTGAAACTTTGCTCGATCAAGTGGACTCAAAAGTATAGATGAACAGATCACACATGCTGGTGAAGTCATGGCAGGACCAAACTTGTCGTATGTGAATGAAAAACCCGACCTATCAGTAGGTATAATATATTGAAACGGATATAGTGAAGTCTTATTGTAGAAGTTCTCAAGCTCGCGAATGACTGCATCGAGTTGATCATGGTTCAGCTGGCTGATTCGAGCCAAACACTCGAGAGTATTTTTTCGAATACAGTTTAAATATGGAAATTCCAAAATTTTTTCCAAGCCTATTATTATCTTTTCAAGATTCGCTAACCGACGCTCCACGGAATCTGTCTGCTGTGAGATCAGAGACGCAGATTGAGATCCTGATGTGTCTTTTGGAAAATTCTCATAAAGTTGAATCTTAAAGGATTGTTCTTTAGTTTTCTTCTCCAAAATTTGGGCAGAGTGCTTGTTGGCTAAGTAGGCAGTTTCAAGAATCTGAATCTTATCCTGCAGTTCAACTTCCCTGGCAGCCTTGGAATTAATTACTGCTTGAAATTCCAATCGCATATCTCGTGATTCAACTTTCCGCATTTCCAGCTGGAGCTCCAAAGAATCGTTTACTTCTTGAACTCGTTCTAGGTCTTTATTCAAACCACTGATTTCTTCTTCATAGTATTTTTCTTGCTCCAAACGCTGGAGCTCTTTGCGTTTGTATTCTTTTATTTCTTTTTCACGTAGCTGTTCTCGACCCAGGTAAAGTTCTAGATCATCATGGAGTTTCCCAATCGTTATATTTCTCTTTTCAATAAGCTGGTATAGCTGCAAATAGAGATCTTCATTCACTTCACCTAAAGGAGATGATGATGATAATGTCTTATTTCGACAGGGCGGCTTCGGTCTCTGAAAAGTAGTCATTCTCTGTCGGCGTATGTCGCTTTCGGAGGTAGGGTTAGGCTATAAAGATATTAGAGCCAGAAAATATAGAGTATTCCATAAGATATACAAAAGGAAATGTGACCTATAAACAGCTGTCACTGTTTTGTTTACTTATCTCGAAGACTATTTCTCCCATTGAGCCGCACAACTCCCAGCGACGATGTCATTAAAGTAAAGGGAGATTAAAGTAGGTAAAACATTCCCAAACACAAAGCAGGTATATTAGCCTATGTAATTTGATATTCAAATACATCTAGCTAAGAGAGATTCCTCATAGCATAACTGCAGTTCGAGGAACAGGGGAATTTCCTGACAGAAGCAAATCAGATTGATATTGAATTACGTACTGATAGCTCGACAGTTTAATCAGATTTAAGAAATTTTTCATAACTTTTATACCACATTGTGCCAAATCAAGACAACCAAACAACTAATCGTACAAAACGTATACCCATTTATGCAAAGTGCAAACCTTCTTGATGGAAAGCATATAATAGTCTATATCAAATTAGCTAAAATCCTTCTAGTCGTTATCCTCGTACCTCAAAAAGTCGGCTTCGTCACACTTTCCTGCTCGAGACTTTGACAAACCGGTTGATTCCAGAATCTTTTCAACTTTTTCTTTAATATTGAATGAATCATCAAAGATAATTTCATTTTGAGCGCAGTACGTCCTGTAGTTCTTCTCCAGGATGTCCAGCACGGCTTGAGACTTGAAGCCCGCAGAGATGGTCTAAATCGTTAGAAATCTAGGAATTGAAAAAAGCCCAAAGGGTTGTCACCTTATTTTTTCGAACGAAGCATATTCGCAAGAGGCCGTCCCATTCATGGAAGTCTACAGGAGGGCGCGGGTTTTTTGGTTCAATCCTAACAACAGACGACTCAACCTGAGGTGGTGGTTTGAAATTGTTTTTTCCAACCTTAAAAAGTCAGAAATATCAAATAATCTAATGGAATACCCTCACCTTCATGATGTGTGTAACCTTTGACCACATTTGCACATTGACACTCAGCCTGCAGTAGAGACTATCTCCAGGACGAGCAACAAGACGCAAAGCGAATTCACGCTGAAACATAAGAATACAAGCACGAGGTGGGCGAGGAGCATTCAATAATTTGAACACCAAAGGAGATGAAATCTATAGATTGCGTTAGGAAGCTCAATGCAAAATATATACTTTTACAAACCTGGTAAGGTGTGTTACTAATGCACACATCATGATAAGGTAAATCGGTTTTAATAACATCTCCAAGCATAATATCTAATCGCTTTTGTTCAGGTTTTCCTTGAACTCGCTTGGACAGCTCGGCTGCCATACGGGGGTCAAATTCGACAGCGATGACCTTGTTTGCCTTTTCTAGAATTTTAACAGTCAAATTTCCTGTACCGGGACCAACTTCTAAAACGGTATCTGAAGGCTGGATCCGAGATTTATCGATAATACCGGTGATGATGCCCGGGTTAACCAGCAAATGCTGACCAAGATCATGGTTCATTTTGAACACATTGTGCTTCTGAATCGGAAGCTTAGCAGCATCAGAAGCTGCCGTATTGGTCTTCTTAATGAGTTTACCCATGGTTTTAAAGAAGCAAAAGGCCAAAGTTTTTTTTTTCGAGATGGGAGTTTACCTTAAATTTTCGCGAAGTTAAAAAAATAGTTGCAACTTAGAGATCCTCCCGCACAATTCTTCTATCAACTCTGTAAATATATATGGCGATTCAGGTGCGCAAGGACTTTTTGAACTTACCGGCACCTGCTGGTTATGTTGCTGGGCTGGGGCGCGGTGCCACCGGGTTCACGACGCGTTCGGATATTGGTCCTGCCCGAGAAGAAGCCACTGATGCCCTCAAGGCTACTCTGGGTCAACAGGCTGATGGTGAAGACGATGAAGCACGCTTTCAAGACCCGGAGAATGATTCGGGGCTTTTCTCATCAGCTGCATACGATAAAGAAGATGAAGAGGCTGATCAGATCTATCGAGAAGTTGACGAGCGTATGGAGGCACGTCGAAGAGCACAACGAGAATCGCGAGAACAGAAGGAACGTGAAGAATACGAAAAGAATAATCCCAAAATTTCTGTTCAATTTGCTGATTTGAAGCGCGACCTTGCTAACGTGTCTGACGACCAATGGGCATCTATTCCTAGTGTTGGTGATCTTACTGGTAAAAACAAACGGGCAAGGATAGAAGATCGACAGAATAGACGATTTTATGCAGTTTCTGACAGTGTACTGGCTTCTACTTTAGGACAAGGTGCCGTGGACTCTTCTATTGAGGTATCCGAAACACCAGGTGGAACTATTACCGATTTCCGAACTATCTCTGCTGCTCGCGATAAAATGCTGGGAATGAAACTTGACCAGGCAGGAACTGAAACGGCTTCTTCTGGATTTTCTACGAGTGTTGATGCCAAGGGATACTTAACATCGCTAGCAACAAATGTCTTACCTGGGACATCACAAGTGGGAGATGTCAAGAAGGCCCGTGAGCTTATGAATTCATTAATCAAGTCTAATCCCAAGTATGCTGCAGGTTGGATTGCTGCAGCTGAATTAGAGGAGTTTGCTAATAAGAAGGTTACTGCTCGACGTCTTATTGCCCAGGGTTGTGAAAATTGCCCCAATAATGAGGAAGTCTGGCTTGAGAATATGAGGCTTAACGAACGTGAAAATGCTCGAATTATTGCAGCGGAAGCTGTAAAAAACAACCCTAAAAGTGTTCGACTATGGATGGAGGCCATGAAATTGGAAAATGATCCTAGGTCTCAGAAGAGAGTGCTTCGCAAGGCTTTAGACATGATCCCACAAAGTGTTACTCTTTGGAAAGAGGCCGTCAATTTAGAGGAAGATGTCGAAGATGCAAAGATTCTATTAGCTCGAGCTGTTGAGCTTGTTCCCAGTTCCGTTGATCTTTGGTTAGCTCTTGCTCGACTAGAAACAGATGCCAATGCTCGAAAGGTTTTAAATAATGCACGAAAAGCAGTTAAAACGTCATATGAAATCTGGGTCGCTGCTGCGAGGTTAGAAGAGCAGGCGGGTAATGCTGATAGGGTTGATAAGGTTATTTCTCGAGGCATACAAAAGCTACAGGAAGAAGGTGGAATGCTTGAGCGTGAGCAGTGGATTGAAGAAGCCGAGAAATGCGAAAAGGAAAGCGCAATTCTGACATGTCAGGCAATCATAAAGGCTACATTAGGTATTGATCTCGACGAAGAAGATCAATTGGTTAAATGGAAAGATGATGCCCAAAAAGCTATTAGTGCGGGTTCTTTCGGAACGTGTCGTGCCATATATGCATACGCTTTACGGGTGTATCCTACCGACGAATCTTTGTGGCGTCTTGCTACTGATCTTGAAAAGCTACACGGCACTAAGGAGGCGCTGTGGGCAGTTTTAGAAAAGGCAATAGAAGCCTGTCCAAGGTCAAATTCGTTATGGCTTACATATTCCAAAGAGAAGTGGGCCGCCGGCGATATTGACGGCTCTAGTGAGGTATTGGCTCGAGCCTTCCAACACAACCCCGGAAATGAAGATATATGGCTGGCAGCTGTTCAACTACAAGCGGAAAATAATCAGCATGATGGCGCTCGTGTACTATTAGAGCGTGCACGACAAGAATCAGGCACTGAAAGAGTCTGGGTTAAGTCAGTAGTCTTGGAACGGCAGCTCAAGAATGACAGCCAAGCTTTAATTTTAGTTACCCAAGGTTTGGAAAAGTACCCTCAGAGTCCAAAGCTTTTGATTCTAAAAGGACAAATTCTTTTACACGACCAAAATCTCGAAGGTGCGCGACAGGCACTACTTACAGGAACTCGGCTGTGCCCTAAATCTACTACAATATGGCTATTATTATCCAGACTGGAAGAAGCGCAAGGTCAATGGGTCCGCGCACGATCTCTTTTGGATAGAGCAGCTCTTGCCAACCCCAAGAGCTGGGATATATGGTTAGAGAAGATTCGACTAGAAAAGCGAAGTGGAAACGAGAAACAAGCAAAGGTTCTGGCTGCTATGGCTTTGCAAGAGTGCCCATCTTCGGGTGTGATCTGGGTGGAGGCTATTAGTATGGAGCCGCGAACTCAGCGAAAGTCACGCTATGTCGACGCCCTAAGAAAATGTGATAATGATCCAATTGTAATTCTTGCTATTGCGCGCTCGTTTTTGACCGATCGCAAGCTCGACAAGGCTCAGTCGTGGTTTGAAAAGGCTTTGAAAGCCGACACCGACAATGGCGATATCTGGGCATGGTTATATAAATATTTGCTGCAAAATGGAAGCGAGAAGGCCAAGGATGATGTTATTTCCCGGTTCTTAATTGCTGACCCGCATCACGGCGAAGTTTGGACACAAGTAGTCAAGGACGTTGACAACTTTGGTAAATCCCGAGAGGAGCTTTTAAAGATCGCTTCCGACAAATTACAATAAGTGTATTTATAAGTACAAAAGTATTTTTTGATATCATGGCGAGTACAAGTTCGTACCTATGGTAAATAGACTTAAACGAGACCTTAACTTTCAATACTCCCAGATAGTTCGATAATTATCAAGTAAGCTACGATATATTAACCCAAGGTAAATTATTATCTTTTAAATCAGGCAAGGTATCGGTGAGCTAGCAGACCGGTACAGATGGTTGCTTGCTATATGTGGATTGAGAATATCCAAACTCCGACACGAGCATAAAAGGGCTCACTGGTCGCGTCAATGTTTATTGGTCTCTCGGGATCGTTATGCAGTGGTGAAGACTCTGTTGCAGAATATCTTGGAGAAAAAGGTTTCACGCGCATCTACTATCGACCAGATGTATCAGAAGACTCGAAAGGAACCTCAATCAGCAATCTCGTACAAGGCCTTATAATTGATGAGATTTCCGACGCGGTCAGCAATAACAAGTCTAGTGACAGCATAATATTCGAAGAATTTGAACAGCTTCTGGACCATGTTACGAGTAATTGGAATGAGCGGTTTGTCATGACTGATCTAGATGACCGCGAAGTCTTGGACGCGTTAAACAAACGGCCATTTTTTCTACACGTTGCCGTTGATGCACCGACCGGTGTTCGATACGATCGGTACTTGAATAGGTAAGTTTTCTAAGCTCACCTAGACGCGGTACTAACGTTCCCAAGATCTCGCCGACAGCAAAAGAATGATATTTCGCTAGTAGACTTTATCAGCATTTCTGATAAGTTAATGTTCAATCCAGATAATGGAATTGCTTCTATAATGCACAAGGCCGAGATTCATATCTTTAATAACTCCTCATCGCTGCAATCTTTGCACGACGATCTTGACAAGATTGATTTACTAAATCCTCTGAGACTTAGACCTTCTTGGGATTTTTATTTTATGGAATTGGCTAATTTGGCAGCTAGACGGAGCAATTGCATGAAGCGCAGAGTGGGGTGTGTCCTTGTCAGAGAAAAACGGGTGATTGCGACCGGATACAATGGCACCCCTCGAGGTATTAAAAACTGCAACGACGGTGGATGTCCTCGGTGTAACTCAGCTCAGCATTCTGGTATAGGGCTGGGAACCTGTGTTTGTCTACACGCGGAAGAGAATGCTCTACTTGAAGCGGGAAAAGATAGAATTGGAGCAACCTCCATTTTGTATTGTAATACGTGAGTATTGTTTGCTTTCGTTTATGTATTCGGGCTTGTTCTAACTTTTTTAGCTGCCCATGCTTGACTTGCAGCGTAAAAATTGCACAAGTTGGCATTAAAGAAGTCGTCTACGCACAATCATACAGCATGGACTCCATGTCTCGTTCAATTTTAGAAGAGGCTGGTGTGTTGTTGCGCCAGCTGGTTTTGCCCGATGACTTTGCTATTCTCAAATGATGTTATACATGTCATACATATCACTCTGCTACTATATTCATAGGAATGAATAACAGTAATGAAGTAATACTCGGGAGCAGTGCAAACCTGTAAATAGTACGTTAATATTAGAATTAGAATTGTTGAGCATTGCTTGAGTAGAAGCAGTAACCGTATCCGAAAGATCAGCACCGAAAAGAGGCTACAAACAACCTTTACTATTGCAATTTAACACTGTGAATAGTGTTTATTAGAAATAAAATTGTTAAACACTGCTGTTCTGTTCACGTGTCTGCTAAACACAGTTGACTTCGTTGTCATGCGAGAAAGCAATGTTTGAAGCTGCGGTGAAGCTTCTCGCTTTAAACGCAACTGCGATCGAAATGTTTCAATCACTGCGGCCGTCGCTTTGGCTTTTCTTTTGCATCTTTGCTTTCATTGCTGTCGATGCTGCAAGTCTGGATCAGGCTGCTGCTCTTGTCAAGTCGAGTGCACGCACTGGTATCTTGCGCTTGACCGACAGCAACTACGCTGATATCGTCTTTAAACGCAAGGACTACGCCGTTGTCGTTGTTCTTACTGCTAAGCACCCCCAAATTGGATGTACATTGTGCACAACCTACGATCCCCACTATAGTCTTATTGCATCGTCGTGGCTCAAGGATCACCCCGACACAGACGGTGTCATCTTTGCCGAAGCCGACTACGCAGATTGCCAGGAGACTTTCCGCAATTTTGGACTCAATTCTGTTCCCAATCTCTGGGTGTACAAAGCCTCGGGCGGGGAGCCGGTTAAGACGACCTTCTACTCTGCAGAGCTCGTTGCCGATTCACTCAACTTTTTGCGCGATCACTTGGGAATTGATGTTTCTCTACACCCTCCCTTCCCTTGGATGAAGGTTGGTCTATCGGTATTTGCCATTCTTGTCTCCATCTCGCTTGTCAAAGTATTTTTGCCTACCTTTAAAAAGATCTTTGCTAGCCGTGTCATGTGGGCTGGCCTCTCGGTCGGCACAATTGCACTATTTATCGGTGGACACATGTTTGCAACCATTCGTGGTGTACCTTATAATGGTATGGATCGAAGCGGTGTCGTGCTCTTTTATCCCGCCTTCAACCAGCAGTTTGGCATCGAGACGCAATTGATCTTTTTGCTCTATGCCATTCTATCTTTCTCGGTAATTGTGATTGCTCTCAAGGTCGGAAAAATTGAAAATCCCAAAACTCAGGGATTGGTAACTTTGGGCGCACTTCTTGTCAATTTGGTGACTTACAGCTTGCTTTTGTCCGTCTTCCGCATGAAGAACGGCGGATACCCCTTCTCCCTTCCCCCATTTGTTTAGATTAAAATATATGTACGTTGATAGTAAGGCTATATAACTCGCTGTGCGAGAGTGCTTGCTATGCTAAATGGGCAAAAAAATGGAAGGGTTTAGCTAAAACAGGCCAGCCAAGGCGGCTTACGAGCTTTTAAAATAAGTTTTGAAATAATAAAAGAACAAGAGTTTCCAATAAATCATATAACCGTACAGTACCATAAAAAAACAAAAGAACATTAGAAATGCCTGTTAAAATTACACTCAACTTGAAGCCAAGCTGACTCGGAAACTTTTCAACTTCTGCGACAGGCCCCAGAAATTGGCGAATGACCGGATATGATAACAACAAATGCCGGGCTAGTCGTTGCGTGTCGAGCTGGTAAAGAGCTCCCGTAAAAGGCCACGAACAGCTGCAGGGTCAGATATGTATTCCTGCTCCTCTGTCGCCTCATTTTCATTAGACTCTTTGCTCCGAGACTCGCTTTCTTCGATATTGGAGGCTGGCACGATAGTCTCTTCGAAAGTTTCATCCATGGGATCGGCATAATCGTCTTCATTACGAAGCATACCATTGTAGAGTTTGTACATGGGACCACTCCACTCCACAACACTGTATGGTGCCATTTGTAAAGGAAATGCAATATCTTCTATCTTAATAGTCCGGTCTTCATTGTCAGAGCGTTTGCTGGCAGAGCCGTTTGGAAGCGATGCGGTATTGCTGGTGGTATTAAGAGTTGAATCGGGATCTAATTCAGTTCTCTTTGTTCTTTTAAGCTTCCGCATGCGGGTGAAAGTCTGTTCCAGAAGATCTTTGAGATAAAACTCGAGGCCGGCCATGATAAATTCCGGTACAGCTGCGTCAACGCCACCCAATAGCCCACTTTCTATGGCAATGCCCTGCATACGCTGTCGGAGATATTCCTGTTCTGGTAGTTCGAAGAGTTCGGAGGCCAGAGGGGCCTGGTGTTCGAGAATAACGTCTTGAGTCCAGCTCGCTTTCTGCTTTTCCTTTTCTCGAGCAACTGGAATCTTTGGAAGTATTGCTTGATGAGTGAGGGACACTATAGATATATTTCTCTTTTGCTAAGCAATGTTAGTAAATAAAATGAGCAGTTCTGATACCGAAATACCTTTTGTAGGCTCTTTAACCGAGCACGCTCTTTGGGTGTCAATGATAATATACATTCGCGTAAACGATATGCGGTCATGTCTTCACGAGTGGCCTTGGATTCCTTCTCAGAGTTTCGGCACCAGCTCAGCGATGCCCGTCGGCCAGGCGGGGGATCCCGTAATGCATTTGCAATATTTGCCAATAGAAACTGATTATGCATCCTGTACATACTCTTATCTATAATTCCTAATAACCTGATCTCAAATTCAGACCGGGTGAGTTTTCCTATATTTGATTAGCTCAGATCCAGAATCGGAATGAAACAAAACAAGCAATCCAGCCAGAAATATAATTAATTATTTCAATAAAAGAAATCTGTGATTCTCCTTGCAAATATGCTTCGATGCCTGCGTAGTAAACACAGCAAATCCCAGAGGATAGTAAACTTACCAATAAGGAAGTCGGTCATGACCTCGCGATACTGGTCCCACTTGGATCCCAAAGCTGTCTTCAATTCAGCCATAATGTGGTCTATATCAATTCGTCTTGCCGGTTTGAACTGTGACTTCCATCCGTTACTAATGCTGCCCGAGGCCCCTGAGCCTGCAGAAGCTAGAGAGCCATTCATCGTAAGCAGACTTGAATGTTCTTCCATTCCATTCAAAGCCTTTCCTGCCATCGATGCGCACTGTTGTTTGTTACACGAGGTGTTCTTGGATGGATGATGTTGACAGCAGCAAAGTCGGGTCTTAGCTGCCAACCAAAGCGAAGCCCAGACGCTACAGCGGATTCAACATTAAAACAAATTCTATTGAAACGACAACAAAACTAATAAAAACAATATTATTTACACATGTGCATTGCGCACAAGAAGTCCACTGGACTTGAGATGGGCCTTCACATCGCTCACCTTGTACTCTCCACGGTGGAACATACCGGCTCCAAGGGCAGCATCGGCAGTGGTGCGCTCAAAGACCTCCTCAAAATGAGTAGGGTTACCAGCACCACTCGAGGCAATGACGGGAATGTGGACAGAGTTTTTAACATCCTGAATCAACTCCAAATCATAGCCCGAGTTCGAACCGTCTTTATCGATACAGTTGAGTAAAATTTCACCCGCACCCATAGCCTCTACAGCAGTAACAAGCTGGTAGACGTCAAGATCACGAGCTTCACGACCACCCTTGATTGTGCACTGATACCAGGCGTACCTTTCGCCATGGGGCCCAGGCGTACTAGTCTCAATCGTGTGGTGAGTGGTATCGCTGGGAGAAGAGACATAGACACGTTTGGGATCAACAGAGACAACAACAGCTTGAACACCATAAGCCTTGGAAATGGTTTCAATGGGAGTTGTTCCGAGAAGAGTCCTGCCTCGACTGTAGTACTCTTCGGCAGCCGTGACCGCATCACTACCAATGGAGACCTTATCAGCACCAGACCTAAAGTACATATCAGCAACCTTCAAGGCAGGAACAAGAGTTCCATCAACATCAACAACGTCTTTGATTCCACCACCCACAGTAAGAGGGACAAAGACAGTTTTGCTAGCTTGCCGTAAGACCTCGAGCATGGGGGCGTCCCGGAGAGGGCAGTTTCGGAAAGAAGTAATATTCAAAAATGTAACCTCGTCTGAGCCCTCCTTATAGTACTTTTCAGCCATTTCGACTGGTTTTCCGAGATTGCGAACTTGCCCCCCAGTTTCAACACCATCTCCCTTGTCGCGGACATCATATTGGTCACCTTTGGTAACAACAAGATCACCATTGTCGTTTGTTCGAACATCCAAACATGCAATGACTCTCCTTGTTAAATGACCGTGGTCTTTGGCAGCCAGTTTAAAGCCTTTATCGGCTGAGGAGAGCGGTTCCGATTTTTCACCCTTTAAAAATGCCTCAATAACACGAAGACCATCTTCACCACTCTTTTCAGGATGGAACTGAGTAGCGAAAATATTATCCTTGGATACTGCAGCTACAAATTCCTCTCCTTCGTAGTCAGCCTTGACAACTTCCCAGCCTTCTCGAATGGCAACCTCGGGAGATGCTCGATAAGAATGCACAAAATAATAAGCCGATGAGGGCCTCAGACCATATAAACTTCGATCACTCTCTGTATCCTCGTAGACAAAGTTCCAGCCGATCTGGGGAACAGACTTCGAGGTATTGTCAAAGGCGCCGAGTCTGTCTCCAATCAAACCCAGACCCTCAATATCAGGCGACTCAACGGATCCTTGGAATAGTGCCTGTAGACCCACACAAATACCCATCAACGGTCGTCCGCTGGCGATATACTTTTGCACAGGCTCGACAAGACCTCGACTGCGCACTTCTGAAACAAAATGTCCGAAGTTTCCAACACCGGGAAAGAGGAGACGCTGAACGAAGTTAGTACATTCTGAAAAAGAAGCTCTTGTAAATCGGTTCTAGCAGTAAAACTGCCTGGACCGGCTGGAGAAGTATGACTCTTTTCACAAACATACCTCGATTTCCTCGAACGAATCCTCGGCAGACTTGATCCAACGGATTTCCCAGCCTAGCTTTTCAACAGCATTCTGTAGCGAGCGCAAATTGCCACTCTCAACGTCAATAACGTGCACGATTTTACTCATCGGTGTGTCGAAAGGGCAAACCTTAGCGATTGCCAACGAAATACACAACAACGGTTCAACATTTTGAATCTAAATAAAACTATATACAAAAAAAGGTAAACTTTAATTACAGGGATTAGTTTAGCCTTCAAGGGCGGCCATAAGCGTGGCAGGAGAAATTTTCTCTATCCTGCCATCCTCCATAAAGCTATGGTCCAGCCAGTCATTTTCCTTTGCTACAGAAAGTAGAGAGTGATGTTTCGTTTTAGCCCATTGTAGTAGCCGGGTCTTAAAAACGCGGTCGTTGCTTGTGTTGTACATGATTGAAATGGTCTCGGCCGAAGGAGAAATGTGGTACTCCTCGTGCATCGAATCAACAAACGCTTCAGCATCTTCAAGGCATCCTGTCTGAATCAAACCGCCAACATACGAATGGCATGCCTTTACTGACGGCTCAAGTCCACGCTTTTCAAGCTCAGTCCAAGCAGCTTTGATGACAGCGGGCGAAGTTTCTTTAACAGCATCAAGATAAAGCTCAAAAGACTTTATTGTAGGCCCCTGTAGATTTGCAGAGCCTAAAAGATTATACCAAGTTGTTTTGACGCCTGGAATATCTCCCAGACTTCCTAGAGCATATATTGTAGAGTTCAGAAGATCGACCGAAGGCGAGGAGATGCCCAAGTCAATACTGATAGCCTGGCGAACTTCGTGGACACCTTGAGCGTACGAAAGTCGCCCAAAATGATTTAGAAAGTGCTCATAGACAAACTCAGGAACGTCTGGATAAATGTATTGCTTGTTCGTGATGAATTTGAATATTGCCAGAGCTGCATCCGGTCTGGGCTTGTCAGAGCCACAGAGCGAATTTACAATCGGTATGAAATGTTCAATCGGGACCTGGAAATACTTCATGCAAAGAGAAAACACCTTCCATATTACATCAAAGTCTCCGTTTCCTGCGGAAACATAAGTCATTAGCACGCTGTAGAATTCGGGCATATCTCGAGGAAGCAATTGTGGTGTAGTGGAGACCTTGGCATTTAATTCTCCCAACTCTAAACGCATAAGCTCGGTTAAATCATCGGGAGCGCTGTTTCGTAGAAATAAATTAGCAAAAGCAACTTGAGTAGGTTCATCAAGATTGTCATAATACATTCGCAGGATTAAATATAAATTCACTGCGCTATCAGGTTTTGTCGAGGTATCATCACAAATGGCCCGAGTTAATCGTAACAGCGGCGGCTTTTCAGACTCGCTCCATCGAATACCAGAATTTCGTCCCTTGTGAAAGAGGTCTATAGCAGATCCAACCTGGTTATTGCGCAAGTGATAATCAATTAAAAGAGCAAACGAGGATGAATTTTTCTCAACACCCATCTGGTCATACAAACAAACCAATTTCTCTGTCAAAGCTTCCGGTTTATCAAGAGCCAGAGAGATCGAAATCAATTTGTTTAGAAGATCAGTGCAATCCAAAGGATCATTAGATAAAAGCGTCTCAAGATTATGTTGAATTGTAGTAACGCAATCAGGACTGTTTGAAATATATAGCTTCCACATGCAGATACTGCTGGCAATGTACTGATTGTAATATTCTTCAGGACACGCCTCCAGCTTTTGAAGAAATACTTCACCTAAAGGAGCAGGAGCTCTCGCTGCCATTATAATATCAAGACCCAGCGAAAAAATATCATAACGTTCTTGATTTGAATTTGTGAGACGAAGCTGGTCATCAGTGTCTAGGATATTTTGTGAGATGACTTCAACATCATGTGTTTGCATTCTGCTCCCTAATTCCACTGCATCATTTAATATGACTTCATAATCTTCCATTCGCGGCCAAATTATACTATCTTTGCGTAACTGATTTAAAAAGGGAACCATACTGGTCTGGTTACTGAAAAAAGGCACCTTAGTGGGTTTTTCGCTATCATTCAGATCAGATGGAGAATTTAAAGCTCTGCTTGCTCTGCTTCCTTTAAAGCTTTTCCTCATCTGGCTCAACAGAGGCTGTTGAATGGCAAGGAGTTTGCTCATCGCCTCTGGATCCAAAGCAATTCCTCGCATTAGCAGAAAACCATTAAGTTTCGTAACGGCAATTAGTCGCGGAGTGAGTTCCTTGTACTGAAGATCTTGGTTTGCTAATTCCTTGGGGTCATTAAACTCAAGGAAGCATTTTATCCAGAAATCGATTAAAATATCAGAGCTGTCATCATCAATTAGTGGTAAAAGACGGCCTAATGACTCTTGGTAGAAGCCATTTCGCATCAATGTGCGAACTACCGCAAAAGCATCCTCATCAGTTTCTTCCCTCCGGGCACAAATCTCAAGTCTAATCTTGCGGATTATGGAAGCATGTTTTGGAGATACTCCATTGTATTTAGCAACTAAATCGCGCAAGTTTTCGAGATCCTCTAATGATAGCAATCCCATCATTTTTATGTATTTTAGCCTCGACCACAAGTAGGAAAGAGCGAAAATGAGAGGACCGCGTATTGGCACATTATTTTTCTGGGCAACACTGATAATCTCTAAAATAGCATCTCTGATCATTGGCCCCGACTCAATCGAAGCGGTGTCATCTTGACGAATAGTCTTTGCCGTCCGCGAGACGAAGCTCAAAGTCTCTTTCTCGGCTTTTGACAAAGTCTTATCCTTAGACCAGTCCACATCAAAAAAGAATTCATTGTTGTCCATTGTCAACACATCAGCCTTTTGAGGTATGACTCGGCGTCCTCTGAAACGCTGAGTGGTCAGGTACTCCATATCATTAAAAAGATAGCTCGGGGACGACTGAAGGCCCGGAACATCGTGTCGATCTGTTCTATGTTCCAATTTGGTCTGATAAAACCGGACTCTCTGCAGGTTACGTAGATGGAGTAGGGATGAGAGGAGAGAAGGGTGTAGTGAAAGAACAACCTGCCGGGAAGTGCTGGACCGCGAGGATAACCTCACAGATCGATGCATTATCTATAAATGATTAGATATCAAAATCAGTATCTAGCAAGTAAAAACTCACGTCAAGCGACCGCTCTGTCGCAGGCCCGAAGTTGATGTCTTTTTTTTCCTGTTCAACCTTTTCAACTCCAAAGGGAAAAACACCGTCGAATGGACAAAGCTGACGTTAAAACAGCTCCACCGAGTGATATCAAACTTTTACGGGAGCGTTGCTACTTTTGTCAGGTTGAACAGGCAAAATACTCTTGCCCGCAATGCCGGATCGTCTACTGCTCGGCAAAGTGCTTCAAGAATCCTGAACACTCTGCCTGCACAGAACCCTTTCACCAGAAACTCGTTGCAGATGAATTACAGGCTCAAAAGATCAAAGGAAATAAGCAAGATCATACCAAAGTTGAAGGAATCGTTCGTCAATATCGCGACCCTGAGCGAGTTCCAGCTGGATTTACTACAGCCATAGAAGACAATTCAGATGATGACATACTAGATGATCAAGAATTAGAAACTCTGGTTGAAAATGCTACCGAAGATGAGCTCTGGAATATGTTGAGTCCAGACGAGCAGAAAGGGTTCGCTGCCTACTTGAAGTCAAAAGGGGGTTCATTCGAAGAACGATGACATAGAAAAGAGAGTCTATCAACTAGCCGGGGTTCTTACGGATAAATAAACCTATAACGGTAATGATAATGATTCTATAGTGTACAATATGACCAAGCAGACCAGCTGCGTTGTCATTTTTTAGTCTTTTTAGACTTCTTCCCACTGTCTATTTCCATGTCGCTATTCGTGTCACTATCTTCAGAAGCAAATACGATATCTCGAGTTGCTTCACGTTTCCTTCCTAGCGCGACAAAGTACATCTCGCTCGATTCTTTGCGCGACGCCATTGGTTTCTCACGGCTTACCTTTTGAAAGGCGAGCTTCAATCGACGCTCAAGCTCGTCATCTTCAGAACCCGAAAAGAACTTACAGACAAACGATCCGCCGGGCTTTAGTGTATCCACGGCAAACAACAAAGCTGAATAGCACAAATCCTATGAATTAGACTTTAAAAAAATGTCTTGGTGCGTAAATTATCACTCACAATGCTCATGGCATGATCTCGAAACCGAATTCCAGACGTATTCGCCATCCTATAAGGGGTGGTAAGTGTCCTGAGCCAAAAACCGTGCGTCTGAGGCCAAGGTTCTGACATATCACTTAGCACAATATCCACCATGTAATCCTCATGGGTTTGGGGTCCATTGTCTTCGGACTTTATGATTTGTTCTTCCAGCTCCATAGCCGAGTCTTGTAGAAGGATTTTCTTTCCAAAAAAATCTCGTTCAACCGCCCTTCCTTGATTCGGATCTTGTAAGTACTCTTTGAGTAAGTCTTGAGTCGGTTTAAGAAGAAAGTTGCCTTGGATCGCGCTTGCGCCCGGCGGTGGAGTACAGGGTAGAATATCGATTCCGATAACCCTGCCTCCAGGCTTCGTCCACTCAACAGCCGCCGATGACCATCCACCAGGAGCAAATCCCTAGATATGTTAGATCCACAGGATCCTCAAACGAAGGCACCCACCAAGTCCACAACTGTCATTCCAGGCCGGAAAATCTTGTACTTTTCATTGAGCTGCATGTGTTAGCACTCGCGGTTAAAAAAATAATTAAAGCCAGACGTACATCCGAGATTTTAAATGCTGCGCGCGACCGGAGATTATATACTTTGGCATCGCGAACAAAGGGGTCTCTCTTCTGCCGAGCCATATAGCGTTTCGACGAGGCCGAGCTCGCGAAGCGGAGGTGCTCAAGCGCACATCTTATGGATATAGGCTTGGGGAGAGGCAGTTGTAAGAGCAGCCGGGGTCGAAACATGGCGATGCCGATTGGTGTGGTTGAATCGGAAGTGAAAAGTTGCCTACACTGCTACATATTCTTCAAGCTATATTACATTATTTATAAAGTAAATGGTGATTAACCAAAAAAAATTATATCCATTATATCTTAAACATTCCGCGAATTCCATCATTTCTTTTCTTGCTCGGACTGATACCCTTCCAGAGAGGCTTTTGAGTCTTGGGCCGTTTCTCGGCAACATCAGGCGTGCCTTCTATTCCAAGCTGTAAATTAGAGTCCTTGCTTTTGTTGAGCTTGCGTTTGCGCTTATTCTTGGGGGACGACACTGAAGGGCCTTCATCATCAGAAAATATTGAGCTATCGGCCTTATTAGATCTCAACGGATCTTCTAGCCATGCTGAGCTAGTGTCAGTAATCGAACTGAATGGATCTGAGGTCTTTATATCAAAAAAGGATATTCGTTTGCCATTCTTGTTCTTCGCAAAGAAGGATTTTTCTGAGCTTTTCAGAGTAGATTTACTTTTGCTGACTTTCTCAGGTTCAGTGCTAGTATCAGCCTGTTCATTTTGAGTTTCCTCGGCGGCCTCGGTTGAGTCGGGGTCTTGATTTGTAGGATTGGTGATGTCGAGTAAACTGCTACTATTATGCAGCATCTGATCCCCAGTATCATCACTCAAGCTCGGCGGCTCCAACGCAGGGGCCTGGGGTTCAGAACCCTTTTTGAAGAGCGAATTTCGTTTGAGATAAGGTGTGATAGAGAATGTGGATTGCGAGAGTGGGGATTGTACATCCTTTGGCTTTGTTGATTTCTGTTCCAATACAGGGGTATTATCCAACGCTAGCGTAGTCAAACTCGATTTGACTTTAACGGGCTTCTTCTTGGCCTGCTGCTGCTGTTCCTTTAGTGTGGCAATGCGGTCTTGGGCTTTCGCTAGTTTGTCTTCGGCGTTTTCGCGGGCCTTTTGCAATTTTTCTATTTCCTTTTGTAGCTGATTTATGGTTTTGTTGAGAGCAGCCGTGGATTTCTAAACTGTTAGAGAGCATTTTCCAAGAGCAAAAGAAACCTACCTGCTCTTCCTTGAATTCACGAGCAGAAGAGTCAAGATTTTTCTTTAGTTCTTTATGCTGCTCGGCTGAAACGTATTCTTTTTGAAGTTGAGTCTTGGTAATCTGAAGAGGTTAGTATGTGCTCGTTGTACTATAAGAGTGATTCTTACCTTGATGTACTTCTTGTCATTGGATTTATCTGCCATTTCAACAGCTTCTTTGCAAGCTTTTGCGACCGCTTTCTGGTGGTCTGAAAGGGATATTGTCGACTCTGATATATTTTCAAGTTGAGTCTAGAACGTTAGCCACACCCAAGTAAATAACTATAAAAGTACCTCTAGCTTGGAAACCTTGTTTTCGTACTGCTTTTCAGTCTTTTCAAACTGTTTCTACTAGTGTGAGATTTTGCCAGTATCTAATGAGTTCTGTCTCACCTCCAGTTTGGAAACTTGAGCCTTGAATTCTTTGCAAGACTTTTCAGCTACTTCTGCACGCTCCTTCAAAGTTTTGTTGAGATCAGATAGTTCTGTGACTGTATCTTTTAGGGTCGAATCATCAGTCTAGAGCTGTGAGCAGCATGTCCGTAAAACCAAAAGGCACTAACCTCCAACTTTGAATTGTTCTTCTCTAATAAATTAAGTTGGAGTCTGAGATCAGAAAGATCTTTTTGGGTATTCAACCTATCGGCCTCGAAATGTTGAAGCTTGTCGTCGATAGTTTCAAGTAGCCGGCTGAGTTTCTAAACGGTCAGTAAATTCCAACTTAAATACTGCAATCACTTACCTCTTTGCTCAAAATCTTTTTACTGCCGCCATTTGCCCGGTCTAAGAGAGATTTAAGCTCTTTCGGGGCTATTTGGGACCTATTCAGAAGCATCTCGGATCGTCAGACAAGTGACAATAAACACAGTGAGGTACTCACTTGAGCAATTTCATAAAAAGGTTTCAATGACTCTGCTTCGTACGCAACTTGCTCGTATTGTTTTTTGCTTTCTGCGGACTCGGCCTTTGACTGCTCCTCGGAGAGCAGCGCGTTCAAATCCTTCTCGGCAAGTGATACGCCAGCTTTCGCCTTTTCATAAACGACGGCCTTCGATAGCAAGTTGGCCGAGACCTGTGGCTCGACAGCGCTCATCTTGTCGATTTTTCAAAGTGTTGCCGTTGTTGGTTCGATGGGTTGGGAAGTAAACAAAAGTGGGAGCTACGCTACAACGTCAAAACATTCAACCTCCCTTGAGACAAAATTAATGCAAAATTTCGACCTTGGCCATTAAACAAAGGTGGTCACTGGGATACTGGCCTTCACGGGGTTGTCCACTGGGCTCAGCACCCATTTCGGGCCGCTCGGGCATGCGAAGCAGTTCCAATACACGGAAATTAGAAAGTACCTGGCCTTTAGACGAATCCGACACGGTTTTAGTACCGTCACGATCAATTACAAATATGTAATCCAAAAGCCCGCGCCAGGCATGTGCCCAATTACTAAAGTCAGGCTCGAAGCTGTTCTCCTCCGCAGCGTTAGAAGGATGGACGTGTCGGTATCCAGCGGCATAGAGACTTTTACCAACAAAAGTATTTGTGTTTGCAAATTCAATCAGTCGCTCGATGCTTGCGGGGTCTTTGCTGACGGGAACAGCATCATCGCTGTATCCCACAGGCACCTCTGTAGGTTGTGTAGCGGCTTCGTCGGCCACCTCTTCTTCACTCGGCTGGGGCTCATCTTCACCATCTTCTTCCTCGACCTTGGCACCGTAAACGTGAGCTCTGCTCTGCTCTAGAATTGCCATCGCCCGATCCTTGCTCAGCCGGACCGGCCGCGTAGTAATTGCCATATAGGGCGCATCTATTGCCATGCTATTAAAATCACCTGCCATGAATACTTGCCAGGACGTGGGAAAGTCCTGGGCAAACTCTTGAAGCTGCTGAACAAACAAACTACTCTGCCGCATACGCTCCATTGTACCGAAAGGATGCCAAAACAGATGGCACGTTCCAATAACGATACCACGAGGTTGCCCATTAGATGAATCTCCGACAAGCTCAAGAGCTGCAAAGCTGGCAACGTTGCGAGTCACGCACTGCTTGACCACCTGTCCTGAAACAAGACCGTCAAAGTCGATTTTCCGCTGTGCGACAAGCTTGAACCTATCCCGCTTAAATACAATGCACAGGCCGTGTGTTTTTCCAGTTCCACTCACAAAGAGCGAGTCATACCCGAGCCTTTCAAAGTTTCCGGAGAAAAAGGTGCGGTATTTCTCGACATCCAGCTCTTGCAGACACATGATGTCGGGATTATAGTGTTGTATTTCACTCATCAAGACCTTTGATCTCCATTTCCACTTTAGAATATCGCCTGAAATAATTAACGAGGCACTGGTCGGGAATGAATTTTCAACTCACCATTTTCAGGAAACAGACTCCTTCGAACAAGTGCCTGACAAAGAACCTGGGCGTGTTAGTTACAGTCAAAATTTCAAGTGAGACATACGTTGTACGTCATGATTGTGAAAACAGTGCTCAAAGATGCAGGTCGGTGTTCCGGATCAAGCTCAAGCATGGGCCGCTTGATGAAACTCAGATCGAACGACTCGGCCTGCTCCTCGGGGATTCCAAGCGCTGCTTTCTGCGCAGCCTTTTCTTGCTTGGCCTTTTGTCGTTTCGCCCGCTGCTCGGCAATGTACTCCGGAGTAACGAAGTCCGGGCGCCCTCGAGTCTTGGGAACAACCCGGCTTGTACCCTGGCTTTTACTCGTCTCAGGTACTTGATCAGCCATGCTTCACGCCTTGCTATACTTGCTGGGGATCAAGGTGCTCCGCGTTTCAAATGTGTCGCAAAACACCTTTTCGTTGCCTCGCCAAAGTGGCATTCCCGAAACCACTGAACAACAGACTGAAGGCTTGAACAAAACCGATCGAGACAAAATTATTACAAGGAGCTTCAATAGTGAAATTATATAATTATGAAATTAGCTTCTTTCTCGATACGCAGACTAACAATACATCCAGACTACAAAATTGCAGAATCCCACAGTCGGGAAATCCTCACAAGGCTTAATTGAAATTCTTTATCTAAGCGGTATTATATCGCCGAGCAGATGGCCGCTTTGACTGTGTCAGATTAGTCCCGCCTGCGTGGGTGTTATTGCGCTTGAATGGGATAGGTACAGCAACATCGCTCCTCTCTTGGGTTGCTGATAGCATTAAAGATAAAGATATCGCGTTCGGGGTTTCTGGACTAAATTTTTTGAGTGTCATGTTGTCACATGTAAGAGTTGGAGGTTGTACTAAAGTGAAGGGTATTTTAGAGTTCAAGAATTGGCTATCAGATTGCTTAAATAGCGGCTCAATTCCTTTTTCTTGTGATGGTTGATCCAGCATCGGACTGAAAAGGTCAATCAACGTTTTGCTTGCAGCAGATGGACAGCAGGGCGAAGTAACAGTGCTGTCATACGTCTCCCCGGTCAAAAGCTTGGAAAGGGTTTTGCGACTTCGTTTAATCGTTGCCAGAAACGAAAAGGAAGAATCAGTGCTAGACGATGTACTAGTCTGAAACTGAGAGTTCTTGATATCATAGGACGAATTCACAAAAGTCGAACTTTCTTTTTCCAGAGTAGATTTTTCCAAAGAAGAATGGTACGATCGAATGGGGGTATCAGAAAGAGATAGTTTAGGTTCATTGACCTCATTCGACTTGCCTTCAAAAACATCCATACGCGAGGAGCCAGGACTTGTTCGAGCAAGCGGGCTTATCCTTCCAATCTTCTGAATATGTTTCTCTTTTAATTTTATTTCTTGGCTCACAAGTCTCTTTGAGCCCAGAGGGTTCGTTTGGTGTTGTGACTTTGATGCCGTCAACTCTCCCAAAGGCAACTCCCCCAAAGGCAACTCCCCCAAAGTGAAACTCTTGTTTCTTCGAGGGAAAGCGCTGACTAGAGAAGACGAGTGTTTTAATTTAGATGACTCTCGCTTAAGAAGGGCTTCTATCTGATTAGAGAAATATAATATAGGTACTTTTGTCAGATTTTCGCGAAGGATGACAAGAAATTCTTCAGCAAACAGACGAATTGGGGCAAAAGCTCGCTGATAATGTTAGAATATATTGTCATCTAAAATATAACCAATACTTGCATCGTCACCTTGAGGGGTATCTCTGTCTGAAAGATCTTTGTAGTGACACTCTAGTCGGCCGAGAAACTCCACCATACGAGCCAAGAAAATAGTGCTAGAAGAAATAAACGGAAGAATTTTCTATTTGTTAAGAATTTGTTGCGGTCAACATCAATATGACCTACATCAATCTCTGCCTTGTGAGCTTTTGCACCCGGAGCCATGTCGAAAGCTCTATCCACTCTGCAAAGAAATTTTTCAAATTGTAGAAAAAAGCCTTCAACTGTTTCTAGAAAATATTCGGAATGCTGCATCTGTTAACTCAGCCTATTGAGATACACTTGCCTTACCTCAATTTCTGTGTCGTTGTATTTTCCAGACAAAACCAAAACAATTTCCTGCGTTTTGACATGATAGCTCAACATTGTTTCTTTAAACTCCTCGCCAATAAAATGAAAAAGAATCAAGTCCTAGAAGATTTTAGTAAAGGAGTAGGTAAAACAAAGAACGGTTTACACCGGAAGTAGGAGTAGATCCATCAATAGGAGGAGCCATATTGGTCACAGAGATAACTGTGTTTTGAGAAGAAGTACTTGTCTATATGCAAAGGTCAACGTGAGCAGTGTGAAGAAAATATCAAACTCGTACCCTGGCATCAGCACAAAATTCTCTCATTCCTGAAACAGCAGAGACTGTCTCTGAAAGGGTTTGAGAAAATTTCAAAACAGTTTCCTGTAGCGCATTTGTTAGAAAAAAACCGAACCGACACAAAAGCATTGATCATACTTCAATTAAAGAAGAGCCTTGTGCGCTGTCAGACTGAACATCATCTTTAAAAATGAAAGCGGTTCTGACAGCAGACTTTGAGAGCAAAGCCGCCTTCTTCGCAGCCCGTTTGAGAGTCAATCCGGCTTTGTGACATCGCCCAGAGAATACGTCCATTCCAAAGCAGACGGGAGACGAGGAGAGGTTGAAACTCATCTATTTCAAGTGAATGCAAGGTAAAAAATGTGAAGATTCTTTCTGCTGAGCGCCACGAGGAACTCAATCTTCGGAACGGCGCTGTAATGAGTGTATGCTACCCAATTGCAAGTTACTTGCTATTCTCCAAGTAATTTTTTGCTTCTAACTGAAATTAGACAAGCAATCATATGAAATATTGGTATAACGATAAAGATTGGTATAACGTTGACAGGCAACAGAGAACAGAGAACTCAGTAAATGGTCCAATAACTTCACGCGAGTCACATGATTCTTTGTTCTAAACGACGCCAAATTTATCATTCCGTCTCACATATATTTTAGCAGAGTCGAGTTGTAATAGAATGATGGGTGTGGGAAGAAACAAAATGGAGAAAATGCTACCACCCAATTCACCCATCCTATCCAAACAGTCAGCATTATCTTTTCTAAGTTACTGGGCATTTTTACTGATATGACACTCACGTAGAAACTGAATATTTAAGGATTACGAGAAGATGTAAAACGTGGGAAAAATATATTGTCAAATTATTACTAGCTAATTAAAGAGATTAAAGTTTGGGAGCACCAGAGTAGTCACCGGTCTCAAATAACGGCACACTCTCCTTGAGATTGTCTTCAACGATACGCGTCGTTCGGAAGACATACGGGAGCCATCGGGGAAAGACAGAATCGATGGTCTCCTTTGTGACAGCAGTGGGCACCTTGCCGCGGAGCTGGTTGTCGATGACTTCAGCGAGAGCGTCAGCGCAGCCGTAGGCGACGGGCATACCATGTCCGGAGAAACCGGCAAGCGAGTAAGCACCGTCAAAGCCATATAAAGGTCCAATGAAGGGCTTCTCGTCAACAGCAAAGCCCATAATACCGGTCCACTCGAAGGCAGTCTTGACCTGGGCAGGCGAAGCATATGAGATACCGGGAAGAACCTCGTCATAGAATACACGATCGATGGCCTTTCCGACCTTGGGGTTGAGCTTGTTGTCCTCTGTGAGTCCCTTTCCGTCGTAAGGAGCATAGTTGAGACCACCACCTATAACAAAGTGCTCGTATTCCGAATCCTCAACGACTCTGTTGATCATGTAGGTATGTGTATGGCTCGAGTGGACGACAAAGTTTCGTCCAGCACAGGGCTGTACACGTTTAAGAAGCTTCTTAGGGACAAGGTATTCCTTGACCTGGCCCTGAGTAGGATAAATCTCGGGAAGGAGACCGTCCCAGCCATACTTGGTACCGGACTTGGGGCCATTACCCTGTTCGTCGACAATAGTAAGGTTATTTGTATATCCATTGGTGGCAAAGACGACCTTGGAAGTGACAATTGAGCCACGGTCAGTCTTGACCAAGTATTTTCCGTTGTTAAGTTTCACAACGCCGGTAGCAGGAGTGTGAGTCTGCAACTTGGCACCCTTCTCAATAGCAAGCTTCATCAAAAAGGTGACCAACTTGTAAGCATTGATGGGAGACGCAGGAGTCGAGATTGAGCCGACAGCACCCTTGAAGCCAACGAGCTCTTCGGTAGCCTTCTTGTCGTGGACGCGCACCTCATCGGCAATCATAACGTTCTGGGTGTAGGAAAGACGCTCCTGGTAAAGCTTGAATGAGGCCTCATCGGTGTAAACGTGGAAGGCACGATTGTGCGAGGAAGCGGGGGCACGGTTCAGCGAGGTAGGGTACAAGTCTGGGGTGAAGACAGACTCGCACTCGACCTGGTTATCGGTAACGATTTGGCGGATCTGGTAGTAGACTTTTCGCTCCAATTCGGCTCTTAACACACTTTGCTTTGTATCTTCCGAGTCCACAGGCTGGTCGCTGTCCATGAAGTTGTAGTACAAAGGCTGCAGCTGACCACCGTTTCGAGCGGAGGCACCTATAACAGTTAGCAACCGAAACCAAAACTAGAAGATGATTTACCAGAAGTGGCCTCACGAGCCTCGAGGATAGTGAGAGAGAGATCAGGCTGTCGGGTGAGGAGATGATAGGCGAACGAAGTTCCAGCGATACCAGAGCCGATAACGACAACATCAGTCTCGGTTGGGAGAGTTGAGCGCATATCGGCGTAAGGATTCTTCTGAGCCAACCATGCTGACGGCGGCTTGGAACGATCAATTTCTGGCACAGAATACATCTTGGAGGTATGCTATAATCCTAATCCGAGAAAGGTTGGTGGCCTTTTATTTCCGAGAACTCGCTGTCACTTTTTTTCTAACAGCGCCGCAATCAAAGATAAGAATTAGAGAGGCGCACGGTTCTAAAAAAAATTTAGAAAGGGGGGCAACAGTTTTGAAAGTGGGAATTAGAAAGGAGAAACAACGGCGATCAGATCAAACGCTAAAACCCAAATCAAACCAAACCCAACCAAACCCAACCAAACCCAACCAAACCCAACCAAACCAAACCAACCACGCTCACCGAGAAGTGCGCTGAACAGTTCAGTGTAAACACCCAAATAAAGACCACCTTCACCGTTTCTACTCAACTCTAAGAAACATCAATTTCCTGCTTAACTTAATCAACGTTTTGTGCATTTCCATTCTTTAAACGTTTTCCTATGATCTCACCATCGACCCTGGCTGGCGGCAAACGCGTCTAAGCGAGTCATCCTCCCCAGTGACCCTCCCTACTTTGCCCGTAACCAACCAACCACCCCACCAAAAAACATTACAAGGCAACCCTACTCCAAGAACTTAAGGAAATGCACCAACGTTCAAATCATAGTCTAGTCACATACAGCATCTCTCATTCAGATAACAATCCCCCGCTTTGCAAAACCATGCAAATCAGTATCTGACGTTCACTTTTGTACTATCAAACCACCTCACCGCGATCAAGGAAGATTAAACTGTGCTGGAACTTATAAGAGTCATGTATTTCTTCCACAGAAACGCCTTCTTAATAGAGTATGCAGATGTTGGCAGGGGTTTGCGCATACTCAAATTAAGTCTAAAAATAGACAGCGGTCCTTCCGAGGGTGACTATCAATTTCACTTCTACCAAAAGAACTACACAAACGTCTTTAAATAGAAAAATATAAAATATCATTATAAACTCAAAACTATCCAGCCAAAGCACCCCGCCTCCCCATCTCTGTACATGGCCCTCCTCCAACCCAGTTCGAATATAATCATGTAAAACCCCAGAAAGTCAAAAAAGCAAAAAACCAAAAAAAAAAAAAAACACAAAAGCACACACAAAGAGAGAGACAATAATAAGACTTCAAATAAACCACAGGTCATGCTAAACAGGCAGATTGGGCAAGTGCAGTCTATTTATATGAAAGTAGCCGTTGAATCTGGCAAAAAGTTTATACACAGTCCAACACTTAATCAAGATAAGTGTAGTCACCAGAAATCCATCGGTTCAACAAATCAAGTGAGTTGCGAGGCTGGTCGTAAGGCACCATGTGTCCAGCATCATAAACGCGTAGGAATGTAAACTTGTCATAGTTCTGAACAGTGCCGGCTTCAATTCCATCAACATACCAAGGATCAACAGGTGCCTTGGCAAACTCCTCATGTCCGCTCCACTCAAGGCTGTTGGTCCAGCCCTGGTTGCCGAGCCAGTTGCAAATGAAATCCTTGTCACCGGCATAAATCAAAATGGGTAAACCAGAGCTGAGCAAAGGAGGGATGCTCAATTCAATCTGTCGCATCCAGTCACCATCAAACATAAAATTTCGGTTGATTTCCATATTGCAGCCCTGGTACTCTTCAACTTCAACACCAAGAGCCTCCTTCACTTCTGGGATGTTGAGGTAGTGGTTAATGTAGGAGGTAGCAGTGTAGCAGAGATTCTCCTGATCTTCACATGTTTCGCGGATGTCGTAAACATTCAATCCAGTGCGCTGGTAAGGGCCCATGAAAGCATTGTTGCAGTATATAGTGGCAGGGATACATGCCATCTTGCTACCAGTCGAGTGACAGGCATCAATCAAACTCTGGCAACGGGGCAAACTGGCATTCATCTGCTCACACTCTTCCTCGTCGAGGACAGCAGGATAGCCACCCTCACCACAAGCCATAGGCTCATAGTATTCATACTGCTTTCGTCCATCGGTCAAACCGTTGCCAATCAAGAGCGATGTTAAATTAAAGTTTCGCTCGCCGTGCTTGAGAATCTCGGTGGCGAAGATGGGGATATAGTGACCAGCATAAGACTCACCAGCAATGTGGAAATCCTTATCGGCGTACTCGGGGAATTTCTGGAAAAACAATTGGAGGAAAGCATAAAAGTCAACACCGGCTTCCTCGGTATTGACGACAGGCTTACCCTCGGGGTCCGACGAGTAAGAAAAGCCAACATCAACAGGCTGGTCCAAAAAGATAACAGAAGCATTGCTATTCCATGAGTAAGGATTGAATTTGACAGTCTCTCCGTCGGGGTTGACAGACGAAGGCCCAAGTTCAAAGAAGAGGCCAGTAAGCGAAGAGCATCCGGGGCCTCCATTGAGCCACAAAACAACGGGGTCGGTCGCGGGATCATTGCGAGACTCAAAGAACCAGTAGAACAAGTGTCTATCGTATTCCTCAGACTCAATATCAAAATAGCCGGCATACTGTTTTACAGAATCGATGCCGAGCTGCTGAAGCTTGGTTTCCTTGCCACGAAGAGCGTAGTTGGGAAGCTCATCGCTCGTGACAAAGTATTCAGAAGCAACCTGACCAATAAACTTGGAGTGCTTGGAGTGCTTTTTGTATGCAACAAGAGAGATATCGGGGCTACCATCAGGGAATTCCTCCGCAAGGCCTTTCATCTGATTGCGGAGATTTGCGGGCCAGCTATCAAGCTTGGGGTCATCCCAAGCGCTAATCGGGTCGATTGAGACCTTGCTCTCATCAATTGAAGGGTTGAAGACTTTCTGGTCTCCGGCAAAGGCAGCGTTTGCAACTGCGCAAGAGAGCGCGATACCAATCTCGAAGCGCATTGTTTGGTGAAGAAGGTTGGTTGCGAAAAGGGTGGCAAACTTTATAGCGCCTCGGCTTCCTCGACCTTGCCGGCCCTTTTGTCCACTGGGATTAAAGTGATTAAATTGCTACGTAGAATTTTTTGTGTTTAGCGGGTATTTCGTAATATAGAAAGGTTTTAGGGGTGCTGCCGCTCATGGTGTTTTTTTTTTGCCAGAGTGAAGAGCCTGAACTTTTTTCCTTCCTGCGTCTCATCACAAGCTTCAGCTTAAGATCCTGGAACACTTTTTCTGTTCTTATTTGATTTTGTTTTTACGGTCAAGATGGGTTTTGGAAGAGTAGGAGGCGGTAAGCAATGGCTCTTGGGACTACATAATCACCGAGGCTAACCCAGATCTAATAGAAAAGTCAGATATGTTTAGGCCAACGCCACCTGAGCGAGGATCTTTCCCTCTTGATCATGATGGTATGTATATATCTGCTAGGCATTGGATTAAGTTCAAAGTTTGCAGCTATCAGTAGCGAAGCTTGCTTCAGAAACGCTATTATCCCTTAGATAAGATCTCTGAACGCAGACGTCATCTAGAGTTTTTTGCTTGATAAGATGACTTGAGTTGATGCTTAAATTGATTTAGATGCTGAGATGCCGTGATCACACAATCTAACATTCTAGGGGACTGTACAACATTCATGAAAGATTATTTACAGTGTATCAAGGCTACAAAAGGTACAAATGCTCCTGGATGTCGTCTATTAGCCAAGAGCTACCTAGGGTGTCGAATGGAACATGACCTCATGGGAAAAGATGAGTGGAAAAACCTTGGATTCAACGAGGATCCGAAAAGATCTGATGCTTAAACCCGAAACTGTATATATTTACGCCGGTATAAACCACCGGCCTACCTTCCCCCTGTGTGTGCGGGCATTGGGAAGCATTGGATGAATAAGTCATGTTTTCTGGCACGTTGTATTACTACTCTTGAATTGACGATGACCATCTTTAATATCTCTTCAATCATTTAATGGGTGTGTGTATTTAAAAATTGTATATAACTTGAATTCCCACTTTGTCCATCCTTACTTGGTAAACGTCTATGGGCATAAATGCTGAATTAAAGCAAAAAATCACATTCTCAGTAGTCATCAATCATTTCAGTATCGTCGTCTTCGCTATCAGACCTCATGGGATTAAGCCATCCAGTTCCTTCCATATCCGCATCTATATTGTTATTTGGTTTCACAAGCGGATGAGCAACTTCTTCATCACTTTCACTCAATCCATTCAGACTTCCTCCTAATCTTCGCGCATCGGGAGTCCGTGTCGACGGCATGCTTCTCTTTGCGTTTTTGAAGGACTCAGATGCGCCTATTTGACGATTTTTATTAATCACATCATCATTGATAACAGTGATATGCGAAATTTCAGTTTGAAGTTGGGCGATATCGGATTCAGAAAGAGCTTTTTCATAAAAGTAAACTATGCTTTCGCCTTGCGCGTTATGGCTGATGGAAGCTGTCAGCTTGCCATTTAAGATTAACCGGTTCAATAAGGATTCAAAATCGATTCTTGTCAAGTTTGATCCTGAAAGACAAGAGTTTATTTTATCCATAGGAATGCTCGAGTAAACCGTAGAAAGATCAAGTAGCTGTCGAAGCATCAAAGCTTCCTCAGTTTGCGTAAGTAGCTCTTGATTATTATCAGCTTCAAATACGAGACGATGTTTTTCCTTAACGTTTTCAAAAACTCTCACGTCTTCAGAGAAAAAGGCATTGACCAGCTCGCGATATGGAACGGTACTGAGCCATAATGCACTGTTTTGCGGAAGATCCAAATCAACTGACGAATTCTAGACAAGTCAATATATTGCTAAAGCCACGCTATAAATCATCATACCTCTTGATCTATTATTAATTCCAGAAGCCAAAGTTTTTTCAGAGCCTTTATTTGAATTTTTGATTTGATCCGAGAAGGAGCAACAAGTGTAGCTTTCAGTGAATACAACGCTGATGAAAGCTCGTTTTCTTCAATGGCAATAAGAGCGGAGTAATAATAATAGGCGATTACTTCATCCAACAAAAGTCCGGGTGTCTAAATAGTTAGAAAGGAGGTCATCACTTCCAGAAAAACTTACTTTAAATTGCAGATGCGAATCTTTTTCTGCAATTAATGACCTCCCTTTAGAGTATTCCTTTTTTTTGTAACAAAGTTTTGTGGCATTAGCCAAAGCAGGCGTGAGTGCCCTCCGGTCCTTATTGATATATACCAGTAACGCATCGATTTTTTCGGCAATTGATGTCTAACAATATTATCAGTCTAAATTGCTTTTCTTCATGCTTGGTTCTGTTACCTTGAGAACTCCTTTTGGTTCGACATATGTCCGTAAAATTGTGTCAACTACAGTCCTTAGCTAGAACACAGTTAAATATCAAGCAAGACTCACATTTCTCTTGAGAATAAGCTACAATATTAGGCAAGGAACTCTCCAGCAAGCGTGTAAAATGTGTGCTCCACGCGTTATTGTTATCGGGTTCACTGGCCTCAAGAACACCGGGCTCGGATCTGAATAGTTAGCAGGTTTCAAAACTTCTATTTTAACTCATACAAGTAATAAATCCATACTAGAGCACCATTGCCACTATAGTCAACGCTTTGTGTGATATATCCGTGTTCGGCAAGCATCCGAACATGGGGAAGTCCATCTAACGCAGCCAAAAGCAATTTAACCTGCCGATCTGAATTACTATCCCGATTTTCTAAACACTGTTGTACCCTTTCGACCTCGGAAAGCAAAGCAGCGCCGCCAGTGGACAACGCTTGGTCTTCCATCGTCGATGAGTGTCGTCAAACTGGGAAAACCAAAGTTCAAAACTACACACGATGGCGGAAGAGATTGCCAGAACGGCTAGCATCGCATCAACACAGCTCAAATCCTTGAGTAATTCTGATCGAGTTGAAGCTTTGCACTACATTTACGATGGTCTTCGCGAGGCCAAGGATAGTATTCTCGCCGCCAACAAACTTGATATGGAAAAGGCTGCCGCCGCCAACCTCTCGTCAGCTCTTATTAAACGACTAGATCTTTCCAAAGGCGACAAATATGACGCTATGGTTCAGGGTATTCTTGATGTAGCCGAACTTGAAGATCCTGTGGGAAAGGTGACTCTTCGAACCAAGCTCGACGAGGGTCTTGATCTTGTGCGAGTAACCTGCCCCATCGGTGTTTTACTGGTTATTTTTGAATCTCGACCTGAGGTTATTGCAAATATCACAGCTTTGGCCATCAAGTCTGGAAACGCTGCTATTCTCAAGGGTGGAAAAGAGTCATTCCACTCCTTTGAGGCCATCTCCAACGTCGTTCGGAAGAGCCTGGCTCGAAGTAAAGTTCCGTCTGGCGCCATTCAGCTGGTTGCTTCGCGCGAGGAAATTTCTGATTTATTGAAGCAGGACCGCTACATTGATCTGGTTATTCCCCGAGGCGGTAATGAGCTCGTACGAAGTGTTAAGGCTGGCACCAAGATCCCCGTTTTGGGACATGCCGACGGCTTATGTTCTATATACATCAACGATGATGCTGATCCTCAAAAGGCTGAGCGTATTGTCGTCGATGCTAAAACTAACTACCCCGCTGGATGCAATGCCGTCGAGACCCTCCTCGTGCAAGAATCTGCCATCGATACCTTGTTACCCATCGTTGGATTAGCCCTTTCAAAGGCTGGTGTGACTATTAAAGGTACCGCTGAAGTTTTGGAGGTCTTGCGTGGAGTTGAAGGTATCTCGCCCTCTCACTTGGAGGAGGCCACCGAACAGGACTTTTTGACTGAATTCTTATCTCTTACTATTGCCGTTAAAACTGTTAAGGATGTCACTGAGGCTATTGGTCACATAAATCTCCACTCTTCAAAGCACACTGATGCCATCATCACCGAATCGGAGTCTATTGCTAAACAATTTATGGGTGCAGTTGATGCTGCTGGTGTCTATTGGAATGCTAGCACTCGATTTGCTGACGGATTCCGCTACGGGTTTGGCACCGAAGTTGGTATCAGCACCAACAAAATCCATTCTCGTGGACCTGTTGGTCTAGAGGGACTGGTTATCTACCAATACCAAGTCTATGGAAACGGACAAGTCGCCTCTGACTACAAAGGTGCTGGAGGAAACAAGGACTTTATCCACGAAAAGCTTGATATCTGATTCAACCCTGTGTAGTGTAGAAAAAAAAGTTTGGTTAGTCTTTATGTATGCTTTGGTGAAAGCGAATGTTGTGTAAGTCTTATGTTTGAAGAGTATTTGTAAAAGCTTTATTTATTATTTACAGAGTTCCCCTCGTAGAAAGTTGAGCGTTGCTGGTATAATGAAAAACTTTTTTGCTTGGTTGTCAGGCGAAGCACTGACATCTCTACTTCGACCAACAGCAACACCATGGTTCGAAACCTCAAGTTTCATGAGAAGAAGCTTCTCAAGAAGGTTGACTTTTTGGAGGTATGTATGACAAATATTGCTGGGTTGCAGTGGCTGACGAATACAGTGGAAACAAGATGAAGGGCACCGAGATGCGGAAGTGATGCGACGGTATCATCTACAGGACCGCGAGGATTATACAAAGTGAGCCCCTCTACTCGAGAAAAAAATCTTTGTTAACGTTTAGATACAATAAACTTTTAGGACAAGTCAAGCATCTGGCGCACAAACTCTCCCAACTAGACCCGAGCGATCCCTTTAGACGAAAGCATGAGGAACTTCTTCTAGAGAAACTCTTCAATATGGGAGTCATTAATTCAAAGTCAAAGATGTCTGAGATTGAAAACAAGCTGACAGTCTCGTCTGTATGCCGCCGACGATTAGGTGTAGTCATGGCCCGACTCAAGATGAGTGAAACCATCAGCGGAGCCGTTAAATTGATTGAACAGGGCCACGTCCGTGTTGGTCCTCAGATTGTGACAGATCCTGCTTTCTTGGTTACTCGCAACATGGAGGACTTTGTGACTTGGTCGAATGACAGTAAAATCAAGCGCAAGATTCTCAAGTATCGAAACGAAGTCGACGATTTCGATCTTCTTTAACCGGATTTTTCTGTGTTTTTATGATTCCCATTGTATATTATGAAAAAGTTTTGTTTGAATCTTATATGTGATAGAACTGAAGTTAAATACACACGTAAGAATTACGACTCATATGTTTGGATTGAGCTAGTGTAATACATAAGAATAAAGAATTGCTAGATATCGCAAAGTTTACATTAAAAGACTTGGATGGTGCTCTAAAATATCTAATATGAAGCATGTAGAAACTTCAATTGTTTCAAAACGATCCACAACATAAACATAAAATATTTTATTGTCCATCTGCCTATAAAGCGTCTAGAGTCTAGACTTAAAAAGCCAAGTATATCCTTAGAATCACTCAGACACGTTTCCTCAGAATTCCTATTCACAGTTCATGACCCTGTACCATTGTTCATCACTATTTTATATTATGATCCCCCTTCACCGTCTGCCTTTCCCGGTCCGCCTTTAATTATCAAATCCGGTGACCTTGTTCTTATACGGTATTCCTTCTTTTGTATCTCTGTCTTATCTGTTTCCGATGTTTGTTCGTCCCGTCGGCTCCGTTCATGCTCGCTTCGGTGTCTTTGAGGAGATTTAGACCGTGACCGCCAATTATGATCCCGCCGTTTTCTTTCCAGGGGCTTTCCCTGCTCGGCTACTTCTTTCCAGAATTGGGATGGTTTGTGGTTTGATACCTGTCAATCAGCACAACGCTATAATGTTATCACCAGTGTAACTCACATTCACATTAATTATTTCCCCTGACTTGAGTTTATGCCGGTGCATATTCTTATGAGCATCTTGGGCGTCTCGGTAGTCTTCAAACTCGACAAAAGCATATCTGTGTCTGTTAGATGTCTGCAACTGTCTTTCCCAGCTGTCAAACGAACGGTTTATAATGAGATTTCGGAGCAGGTATATCACAACGAACTAGTCGTCCATATCTGCAAAGATGTTTGTATTTTATATCTTCACTTTACTTGTGCATGCATGCCTACTCTTCAAACTCATGTGCTAGATCAACCGCCTTGGTACCCAATTTAAATCCTAATAATGTAAGTATGCCGCCTCAATCTTGAGTATAATTGCACTTACCTGTGACATATAGAGTGGTCGAGTTTTCCATTGCGCTCGGTTGTTGGACCGACTCGTGTCAGGAAGGTTGATCAGTAGTATCACACTACAATGGAGGCCGCAATCGCGTGGAAGTTCCAAACACGACAATATAACAGTATTCACTCTGTACACAGTTAAATTCCATGTATAAAGAAAAGGTCACTACGGATTATGAACCCTTAACCAACCAAGACTTCGCTTGGCCCCTTTCCTCCAACCTAAAACACTTCACCCACTTCACCCACTCCCAGAAACTCCAAACCTTCCAAACAAACAAGAAAAAAACACATAAACCCAAGATCGTAAAGAAAGAAAAAGAAGTCCAAGGAAGTTGATGTTGGCATAACTGTCGATGTGTTTTGTGCATAACTCAGAAAGCGGAAAAAAAAACTGGGAAACCGCAGCGTCAGCCACAAAAAAAGACACTTCAAAGCAAACGAAAATCTTTTTGTTGATTTCTGTGTTCTTTTCTGTGTTGATTTCTGTGTGTCTTTTGTGAGTCTCACTTCGCTGCCGCCGTCTTTTTTTGTTTGCTCGGTGTCCCGCGCCTCCTTTCCGCCGGTTTCTAAAACACAAGGTGAATAGCAGAACTGTTCTAAGAGCTGAATTAGCCTTGATCTCTTTAATACTAATATCATAGACACGGTTCTGTTGAGTGATCTCCCTTTTGGTGCTCCATCCTTTTGCCTTTGTGGAGGCGCTGAGTAGACCAGGCCGTCATAGCCTCATGTCCGCCACAGATTCTCCTGTCCATCAACGCTCGCCCGTTGAGTACATCGACGAAGATTCATCAAGGTGGTCGTCGGCTCTTAAGCAAAACGTTGGCTCTAGCGCGTCAAAAAACTCGGACCCTACCCTTTTGCCTCCCTCGCTCGACTTCTCCTCGGCTTCCTCACACTCAAGCCCCGACTATAGTCCTCGTGAAGGCTTGCTCAACGAAACTGAAGATATCGCTTCGCCTTCGGAAAGTGCCATGTCTTCTTTTCCTGGAAAGGGCGAAATCAATCCCGACATGTCTGAATTCTTCGACTTCAGTGGAGCTTATAACTCGAAAATCGTCAATGCTTCGCTATTCAACGAAATAAAAATGACCGATAATATCGAATCTGATGTCTATAGTGGTATGGATGAAACCATGGCCAACCATGAACCGCCACCATATTCTCTTCAGACAGACAAACATGATTCAATCTCTGGTCAATCCTATGGGGTAGGTTTATAACAAGTTTACTGACTTTATTTTACTGACTTTTTAGAATCCGGATTCCGCAAACGCTGATAACATTGTTCCACGTATAATTGTTGATCAATCAGGTGACGCGATGCAAGATTCTGAAACTTTTGATCCATTGCCGTGGGCTGATTGCTCGAATCTTCCTTTCAGTCTTTCAATCAGTGGAATGCCATCAAAATCGCGGGTTGAGACTCAAATTAAGCTAAAGTTCACTCTTTCTGGCGACATTCCTGTTTCACAAGTTCACCTTCCCGCTCACACGATTTCAAAACATAAGCTTCTTTTGAAAGAAAACTTTGTTCCAGCACCGGATATCGCAGAACTCGATGCTTACCTTGTTTGTGGGAGCGATTTGTCTCGTCGTGTCAATATCTGCCAAGGCTGTATCAAGCGTGAACGAAAACGAGCATCACGCAAGAAAATTAAGATCCCCTCTGAGGATGCACATTGGACGGAAGACGGCGACCGAAAAATTATTATATTCAACTGCACAGAAGTTGTGGACCTTGTCTCGCCTTCTGGATTTAGCAATGTCAAGGAGATTGATATCCCTATGCGCATAGCCTGCTACTGTCGTCATCACAGTGAAAAAGTTGGATTCAGGGTATTTTTCGCTTTGCGTGACTACCTTGGAAATGTTTTGTGCCGTGCATCAACTAGCCCAATCATGATCACCGACGATCATAAGGCCATGAATAACTCTGCGGTCAAGCGCGAAATCACTTCGCGCATCTCGTCCGGTGCATCATCCCATATGATGACTGCTTCTCGAGTTTCTCCTTCTTATGAAGGCCATAGCAATAATACTTCGCCGCCAGCTTTTAGTGAACCTTCCTCGTCTTCTGAAGCACAAATGTCTAATTCTTCTGGAGTCAAATCATACTCCATCTCGGGAGTCAACTCATTCAATGAAAACAGCTCCAAAAAACGAAAAGTCGGTTTGTCATCTATACCCAATGATAACCAATTGCTTGGTCGCTCTATTGTGTCGTCCTTACAGATGACTGAACTGAACCACCGTAATGGGCATACCAATGTCAATGATCGTCGATCTCAGTCTATTAGTGACGAATCTACTGACGGAATTAATGACGGTATGATTAATATCAAAGCGGAGGATACATTCAACATCCGCTCTCCGATTACAGATCATCTCGATATCTCACAAAGGTCTAAGAGTGTTGAGACTATGTCAAACTTTAACAATAAGCGAGATCGCAACTCTGTTCTTAATACAGCCATGGCATATCCTCATGAATTGGGTATTACACAGTCATCCAGTGCTTGGGCTAATAATACTTCAATGGTTCAGCCACGATCTGCTCCCTCTGTTCAGAAAATCATTCCTGGTCAAGGCTCTGTTCGCGGTGGCATAGAGGTTACTCTTTTGGGCAATGGATTTTTTCCTGGTTTAGTGGTCAAATTTGGCGAAAATGTTTCCCTTGCTACAAACTGCTGGAGTGAAAATACAATTGTCACTCATTTACCTCCTTCACAAACGCCTGGTCCGGTTATCGTGTCGTTTAAAGATGTTCAAATGGAAGGTACTCAAGTCTTTTCATATATTGATGATACCGATCGTCAGCTACTCGAACTGGCTCTTAAAGTTGTTGGACTAAAAATGAACGGACGGCTCGAGGATGCCCGTAATATCGCCTTGAGAATTGTTGGAAGTCCAAACTCACTCATAGGAGATGCTGTAACGTCTGAAGCAGTGAATTCGACAACTATGAATCTCAAGGAGCTGGAAGTAGCTGTTTTGCGATGCTTGGAGCTCATTGATCTTGATGACTCCGACTACCCAGCCAACTTCCAACTGGCTACGTCGGAAGGACAGACTATTTTACATCTTGCTGCTAGTCTTGGCCTGGATCATCTGGTGAATGCTCTGGTGACTCGTAAAGTTCCCTTGGATATTCCGGATAGCTCTGGCTTCACCCCTTTACACTTTGCGGCGTTCAAAGGTCAGAGTACTGTCGTTGAAACTCTTCTCAAACACCATGCCGATCCTTTCCGACGGACTTACAGTGGGCAGACAACAATGGACTTGGCAAACGAATCATTGTTTGATCTTCTTACTCCTTCTTCATCCAAAATCAAGCAGCGTGTCTCGCGAGCGCTCCTTAGTCGCCGTTCCTCCTCCACATCATTACGCTCTAGTTTCCGATTATCTCGTTCTAGCTCCCGAAGTGTTGATCGTCCGTTTTTGTCTCGCCGTCTTTCTACATCATCTCGATGGTCTGATAGCACAGGTGATGAGTGGAGCGAAGAGGATGATATCGATGATATTCACAGCATTGGCTCTCCCTCTAATAGCTCACAGTCTGATATTTCTTTGCGAAAACGTCGTGAATCTAGCAGGAGTCGCTCAAATAAAACGCGTGCTCAACACCAGCGTATTGGAGACTACTTTGAGAACTTGCGTGGGCACGCATTTGGAGATTACTTTGAGAATTTTAGAAGAAACGCGACTTACAAAATGCAGCAGCTACCTACTTGGGAACCGGCTGTTTTTAAAGAGAATATGAACGAAATGCTTGCCAATTTTAATAACCTTTTTACGGTGAGGGCTATGAACCAAACCTTTAAGGATTTCTTTGCTGTTCATGAGAAGGACTTGGTGTCGAAACAAGGTGTTTCTGACTCGATTCAACCTCCTGCCTACGATGAAATTTTTCCCGAGGTCGATGCAAAGGCTCCTACCAGCTCTACTTCAAAGCCTGTTGCTACTCCTCAACTGAGTGAAGAAGAAGTGTTATTGGCTTGGGAACAGCGTCGTAAGCAACTTGCAAATGATAAGATGCTGTTTTTATTTTGGCTTCCTCTCTTTTTGTGTCTACTAATTTGGTTACTTGTCCGTTTCTCACCTCTGAGTTCTTTTATTGGCTCTTGGGAGGCAGTTCAAGAGAAGGCTAGTGTTTATGGTAAGCTTTACCTTAGCCGTCAAAGTCGACAGCGTGGAGCTGAATCATTGCGGAGGTTAGTTGAACTGTGAGCTCTATCGATTTTGTTGGATATTTTATGAATGAGGTGTTTCAAGTTGCGTCTGTAAAGAAGTCGTCAAATTAGCCTTCTGTGAACGTTGGAGCTGTATATGTATGTTGTTTTATTTTTGGGCTTGGTATAGCTTGTATTGTTTGTGTCTTGGGTGGTTATTGTGTCGTTTTATATGTTTTCTAAATTTGAATGCAAGTTTTTGGAGTTGATTATTTCATTAAATGATTTCCAAAGTTATTTACTGTTGTAAATTGCCTTATAAAGTTAAAATTGTTGAAAGGAAAGAACGCTGTCGCACATGACAGTTTTTGGTCCGTACTAGAGAAGGGAAATAAAGCGACATACAATTTCCGCCTCTCGCTCTTTTAAGACACAGACATTTCAAAGCCTTACAAACCCATTACCCACTGTTTTTTAACATCAAAGAAATCCAAAAATCAAGTCGTGTATGCCTTTTATTCACTATTTTACGGATTTTTTAAAAATTCATCTTACACAACCTTATAAGATTACGGCTACTAAATTTCTTGATGCGTTTTGCTCATTTAAATATATATACACTGAAAAAATTTTAACAAAGAAGGAGTTTACTCGGCTAAGTGTCTAATCCACTATTCTGTGGACGACACGGTAGATCACCTTTACGACCTTGTGTAGCAGTGAATCTTCAAAACAGTCTCCATCACAACCACCACAGCAGCAGCTGCAGCCACCATTGCAGTCGCAGCAACCCTCTGTACAATTGGTGCCGGCGCCAAAACCAGGCGTCCCACCTGGGTCATTTGTGCCGATGGCTTCCCCAGGAGGGATATGTGGTATCCTTGTCGCAGATACACTTGTAGTTGTGGTGAAACTTGTAGTGACACTTGTGGTGACTGTCATATACACAGTTGTGGGTCCTGTAGTATCACTTCTTCCAGGTCCACCCACCCCAAGGCCTCCTCCAGATGTTGATTGTGTAACAGTTGTATAGACAGTTGTGGGAACAGTCGTTGGAACAGTCGTAGGCACAGTTGTAGGTTGCGTGACTGTGGTCGGTACACCAGGTACCGTAACAATTATAAAGATTGTGGAAGTAGTCGGATTATCGGAATCGCTGTCGGAATCACCGGGGTAATTCCACCAGTCATTGCGGCATCCACTCCCCGTGCAAAATCTTCCTCTTCCAGCTCGTCCTCCCTGGGCGTTAATGTCCTTAAATGCCGGGGAATCGTTACCCCTTTGAGCAACAGTCAATGCGAACACGAAAAACACTATTACAAGAGCAAATCTCATGGAGTGTTTTGTTATTGACGCTAAAAGACAGAGTGTATTGAAGCCATTTATGTCAAACAAGTTCCCAGGCGGTTCATCGCCTTTAGACAATATGGCGATACAGAATCGATTTTTTATTCGCGCCTCGATCGAAAAAAGCCGCGAACAAAAGGTGTTATGGCTATTGTTGTTTGGTTTCCGCCTTGAGTGCTGCTCAAGATGGCGATAAGGCGCATTCGGGCAAATGTGTCTATCGTGACACCGAGACATATTCGTACTGGAGGAGCTAGGTATATGCAAGCCCACTCTTTAGAGCCACTTTTAGAATGCTAAATGCACAAGTGGGAAAATAAATAGTGAAATCAAAGACGAAAACGATCTGATAGATGTCTATAATACTATTTATTTAGATACATGGAAAGGCGTTGGGTTTGAAACTAAATCATGAATATTAAAAATTATCTTCAGAAAACAGCCTTCAATGCTTATTCGTCTCGTGTGCGCCTTGAAGAGTGGTATTGTAATGGTAAGCAGAGGGAAAGGTACCCCAAGAGACATAAAAACTAAAGAATGTCCTTTTTCTTTTTATAATTTCTTTAAATATCTGACCTAAATAGTACAGGTTTAATGACAGGTATTAGGGAGAAAGCTTGACAATGTATCACTTTTCATATTTTGTCTCTGAACTAATTATAAGAGTATTTATAAGATCAGCTGTTTGTCTCACAAATAACACATGGATTATTACCAGTTTCAGGTTACCTATGGCCACTCTGTCATATGAAATAGTACAAGTGAAAGTCTAGAAAAACAAGGTGAGCTTTTAAGAAGGCCTCATTAAAGTCTATATGCATGATTTATTATGTATACATCTAAATGATCAGTAGAAACGGCCTCGCTTGTTTAATAGTGCTATTCAAGTGCCAGTATTTTATGATAGACACTTTTGTCACAAACTTCTCAGGCAAAGAACCGGGTGCATCGCCTTGGAACGTGCAAACAAATAGAATTCACTCTCTAACCTTTGTTTTTTTGGGATACATTATGCATTTGAGTTTTTTCTTACTTTTGTTAATTACCGCGGGCGCGGGAGCTGCCTCTGTCCAAGATGAAGATGTCGAATCTAATAATACAAGCTCAGCAACTATTGAATGGAGCCATAAACTGACATGCTCAGACAGTCGATTTAGGGTCAATCTTCACGAGCCGCCTACTTCCACGCTAATAGGAAGAGCTATTGAAACGCCTCAGGCAACCGTGACCGTCACTGAGGGTGGGAGCCGAATGGGGATACCTGAAGAAGCAGCCCAGTCAATTGACGCTAAAGAAACAGCTACAATCAAAACAAAAACAGTATTGCATACGCTTGTTCGTCCAAATTTCACCCTAAGGCCAAGCAAAGAATCTTATATATTAGCTGGAAAAACAATAACAAAATTTGTTTTCCGACTCGGAAAAAAAATATCTGCGGCCTGGCTGAAGAATATGCTTTCTGATGCGTGAAGTGTCGGTTTCTCAATGTTGTACCGGTACACCATTTGGGCCATGCCTTGGTTTTCTAGATTTGCGGCAGGCTTAGGATGGTGGAATCATTTAACTGATGTTTTGTTTTTTGTACTTTTCTTTTACTCTAAATGTTTTTTTTACCTTTCGATTTTATTATAGTATTGACTTGAATCTTTTACAATTAAGCTATATCAGTTTTCCAGAATTTCTACGAAATGAACTGGATACCATCCTAAATATAGGTAGCCGACATGGCTTCAACGTAATATTGAAGTTTTGAAAAACAGGTCATTAAAAAAGCAATTTAGGCCGTTGTTTAGATTATTTTATTTTTTTCTCTGTCGAGTATTCGCCGAGATGTTGTTGCGTTGGGAGTTTGATGTGTTGCGAACCAAATTTTCGGCCTCGAGCGATAACGACAGCTATTGACAATTCCTCGGGGATGCCTCGATCTGATGCTAATGGATCTCATTCCAGTGGTAAATCGTCGGGTATTGGTCGATTTATCAGGAATTTACGTTTAGGACAGGGCATTACTACTGACCTTCGCCGAAAGCTTCCATACTACGTCAGCGATTGGCGAGATGCACTTGACTATCGGATAGTTCCAGCTACGGTTTACATTTATTTTGCAAATATATTACCGGCGCTTGCTTTTGGGTATGACATGTATCACAAATTGGATAAGACCTACGGGGTGAATGAAGTGCTGCTCTCATCGGCATTTGGCGCAGTGGCCTTTTCAATTTTTGCGGGCCAGCCATTGTGCATTGTAGGGGTTACTGGTCCTATAAGTATTTTTGTTCATGTTATTTATGAAATCACCCAGCCTCGTGGAACGCCGTTTTTACCATTCATGTGCTGGGTGTGCTTGTGGTCTATGGTTATGCATATTATAATTGCCCTGGTAAATGGTGTGGTGTTTCTTAAATACATCACTCGATTTTCGTGTGATGTATTTGGTTTTTATACTGCCTTTGTTTATCTGCAAAAGGGAGTGCAAGTCACTGTTGCCCAGTTTAATGACGGAACCACTAATGACGTTGGTCTCATTGGGGTTGGAGTGAGCCTGAGCTTTTTGATTTTTGGACTTTTGACATATTATATTGGAACGTCCACCTTTTTGTTTACGACCCTTGTTCGTAGGTTCTTGACAGACTATGGCTTGCCGCTGTGTGTGGTCTTTTTCAGCGGCTACGTACACTTTGGCAAGTACGAAGCGGTTGATTTTATGCGACTACCAGTAACACGAGCATTTTATCCTACTTTGGAACGTGGGTGGTTTGTGGAGTTTTGGAAAATTGATGTTGGCGATGTCTTTCTGGCCATTCCGTTTGCCTTTCTTTTGACCGTGTTGTTTTACTTTGACCACAACGTTTCCTCTTTGATTTGCCAGGGAAATGAATTTCCGCTACGCAAGCCTGGTGCTTTTCACTGGGACTTTCTGGTTTTGGGCATCACTACGGGTGTGGCTGGCCTGCTTGGAATCCCTCCGCCTAATGGTTTAATTCCTCAGGCTCCGTTTCATACACAGGCACTTGTTGTATCTGAACAAATGCCTCTGGATGAGAATGGCGAGTACGAGCAAGGGATGGTGGGCGAGATCATTCCAAGTAGATCGAGAAGCAATAGCGACGGAGAACCAAAGGACTATCACATCAGACAACGATCGGTTGCTGCTAGTTCTTCTGCGGCGGCAGCTTCCAAGCGCTCGTCTGAACTGCCGGCCAAAGGCAAAAATAACTCGGAACCTACCGAGGATGAAGACTATGAAATGGTTGTGCTTCCCTCGATCCGGGAAGAGTCTAGTAAAGAATCTGGCTCGCTAGAAAACGCTGGACAGAATGCAGTCAAGGTCAAAAAGAAACCGGTTATTTACAAGACGGTGAATGTAAGAGTTGTTGAGCAACGGGCCAGCAACCTACTTCAAGGCTTGATGACTATTGGAACCATGACCGGCCCGCTCTTGATTGTTCTACATCAGGTTCCACAATGTGTGTTGGCAGGTCTTTTTTGGGTGATGGGTATCCAGTCGTTGCATGTCAATGGAGTTGTCGCCAACTTGTGGTATGTTTTGAGTGACAAGTCAGGAAGAGCGGGGAATGTGGTCTATTCATCGATTCGCAAACGCTCTATCTGGATATTTGTGATTTTACAGCTTTTATCCTTTGGTTGTACCTATGCAATCACTCAAACCATAGCGGCTGTTGGCTTTCCGGGTGTCTTGCTCGCCTTTGCAGCCCTGGCGGTGGCATTTCCGCGTATCTTTCAGTCCGACGACCTTGCTGTTCTTGACGGTCCGGCTGCGTCAGAACTAACAATGAGTACCATTTACGTGACGAGCGACCGGGATGACCACCAGGTAGATGAGCAAGATCCGGTTTGATGAAGAAACAAAGTGATTAACGAGTATAACTGCAACACTCTCTATATATTTGTTGGCACACTTTGCCACTCTGACAACGGTGCAAGGAAGCCTTGGTGAGCTCGCAAGAGCCGCAATACGGCACTCACGGCTAAGTCTACTTTTCATCGGATATCTACTGCTGATGAGCTGATACTTGTAATAGTGGTTGAGACAAGATCTATACCGGTCCGTACTGTCTGATTGTTTTGGAATAACAGTGCGTTGATTGCTAGCGCTCAGATTGTCGGACCAGGTCCAGACAGCTTGGTGTCGGGCCTTGTAGTATATCAAGTGTCTCAGTTTTCTTTTTTGAATTATAAAGACACACTCTGTATATCTTTGAGTTGATACTAGTGTAGACGTGAGGGGAGTATTCCTGTTTTAGGGGTGCTAGTGAAGGAAGTTATGCTTTTTAACCAAAGTCATACACCTGACTGCGGGGTCAAAATATTAGACTTCCCGCACTTTTGTCGCCTGTTTTTCTTTTAAAGCAAGTTCTCTTTAGGAACAAAGCATGAAAGAGCTACTGTGGTTTCGGCATCTGACGATTGCAGTGACCGGTCCGCTGGGGGCGCGCTTCATGGCGGCAGTGGAAAGCGTGGTTCAGATTGAGCGTGCGGGTGAAGACGTGTGGAGGCTGAGTGAGTACAGAACTTTTAAGAGGGCTTTGCTGATTTTGAGCAGAGATGTTTCGCGACCAGCCAATTGCGCTCAGTGTACAGCTTGTCGAGGGCAAGCAGCTCAAGCAAGCCGAGTTCGATGCTGTGATAGCGTGCGTGGAAGCATCGGTTGAAGGCACAAACAGTGAGGAGGAACCCGAACTGGTGCCGCTTTTAGGAGCGGCGTCAGTAGACGTGCCTGTGTTTAGCGTAGCGGTGAATGTGGGCATCTCGCCGGTGGCCATGCGCATTCTCACTGGCCTCAACGCCCTCAGTGCAGCGTCGGCGCAGCTCTGCGACATTCTCGACTCCGAGGACCGCTGCACGGGCTTCCTGCTGAACGTCGCCGATGCCAGTGTGCGGCTCCCGCGGCACCAGATCGTTGAAGAGATACGCAGCAAGGCACCGGGCGTTCTGAATCGCATAGTGCAACAGCTGAAGCCGACCCGTGGCAACAGAGCAGCCTCGACTCCGGTGTTGTACCTGTCTAGTTTGTTACGGCATGTCATACAAACACACCCGAGTTCGTTCTCGGCTCCGGTCTCTGATCGCGCGGCCCAGGTCCCCAAGGTGCTCGTGCAGCGAAGCCCAGATGATTTGTACGGGCTGGATGTAGCGGCGTGTAGTGTTACACAGCTTTTGGATGTGCTTTCGCAAACCCTTGATGATCCCTTTACGCTGGCGTACTGGCAGTCCCAGGCAGAAGCGAACCCTAGCCTGTGCAGACTTGATTTTTTCGGAAAGCTTCTGGCAGCAGGTCCGCAAGTAGTGCCTTCTGCCCGGCTCTTTTGCGTGCTCACGCGCGTGGTGGAGAGTTATCTCGACCCTGATGCGCTGAACGCGGATCCGGTAGACGTTCTTCGAATTGAAGAAAAGCTCGACTATTGGGTTTCGACCTATCCCAGCGACTGGACGGACTCTGAGCTGCGTACCGTTGCAGTTTTATTGGGCGATCGTATAAACAACGATGCCTCGACCAGCTGGCTGGCCAGTCTATCGAACCTACTCTACGAAGCCTGTGAAGTGGCAACAAGACTTCCGGGGACATCTGTCGGGGTGTTGGAGCCGACGTGGTTTGAAAGCTACTCATCGCTCGACTCGCAGGGGGAGTACATGGTATACCTCTACAACACGCTCACTTCCGAGCTCAGCTCCGAGCTGTTTCGGATTCAGTTTCATTTGTTTCGGAAAATAAAAAATGCACGTGCTCTGTTTACGTATGTGTATAATCACGGCGACCGCTCACCGGCGGTAAAGGCGTGTCTCGAGATGCACAGCATGCTGGTGCGTTGGACGCAGACGCTGCTCGTGAGCCAGACCAAGCCGAAGCATAAGCTGCAGTTCTTTGAAAAACTGGTGGATATGGCAGCTGTTTCGGTTTCGCTGGGGGACCTTGCGTCGGCGACGGCCGTGGTCGAAGGCTTGCGCTGGTGGCACGCACACGACACGACGACGAGTGCTGGAGACAAGGGTCTAATACTACGTCTGGATGCTCTGCAGGAGGAGTTGGACAAGTATTCGGAAAGCAATGCGGCGCAAGGCTGTCAGATCCACTCGGTGCACTTACTGGTGAACACGCTGATCCAAATCGAGACTGCCCGTGGTGCAGACGAGGTCAATTGGACGGGTGTAGAGCGTATCATTGTGCTTTCAAGTGCAGCTCTCGCCATGCTCGAGTCGCTTCCACGGCGACTGCTGGAATCAGCCGACGACTCCCTGTTTGACCGCGTAATCGAAACGCTGCTGTTACAGGCACGCCCGAGGGTGTTGCAACGGATGGCAGCCAGCGTTGCAGCTGCGCGGCCGGGGGCCAGCGCAAAAACGGTCGAGACGCCGTTACTGGACCCGCCCCAGGCGCGCGTGATTTACGACGTGGTCTGGCACGCCGACGTGCCTGCTGCAGAGTCCATGTACAGACGCAGCGGCGTGCTACCTCCGCAAGCACTAGAGGCTTCGACGGGGGATAGCAGGCGCCGCCCATCGCAGCACACGCCGGCGCCCGCACACGACTGGTTTGGAGTGCGACTGGAGCGCACGCTGTTTGACCGCGCAACCTGGCTCTGCGTCCCGCTCTACAGCGATGCGCAGCTACATGTTGCGCTTCCGCGCGCCGACAAGGGCGACGAGACGGCGCGTGCCCGAGCCGTGCCTCGGAGAAGGAGAGGGAGCACGAGCGCGCGCCCAGAGTCGCCGTCGCCGGCTCCCTCCTCGGCGAGCTCGCACGACAGTCATCGTTCGTTTTCTTCCGGCCGGCACTTTCGCCTCTGGTCAAAGCTGGGTAAGCCAAACACTACGTAAACAAGCATAAAAATGTACCAGGTATTTTTCTCACTGCTTCCTCCTAGATTTCGTAACGCATAAAAAAAGTAGCCAACACGCGTGAGCGAGCGAACGTAAGCCAAAAACAAAAGAATCCAAAAACAAAAACTACTCGTAAACCCGTTTAACCCTCTCCTGACAAAATGAGCTGTGCCATAGCGCATCTAAAATCCTAAAACATAATCCATGCAGTATTGCAACAAAAGAAAAAAACAAAATATTCTGCTTCTAGCATTCATCAAACTTATTAAAAAAAAAATTAAAAAAAACCCAACTCCTTATAAAATGTATCGTTTCGGTGGGACTAGGGAGTGTATATTATGAATTTTTGCATTTTGTTTTCTGTGTTTTCCGCCGCTAGATGCCGGACACAGTCTGAGTGGAACGATGGGGATCGTGGAAAGAGCCCATGCTAGGATCCCAAGAGGTGTGATCGTCCAGGTACCAGTATCCAAAACTGTTGAAAGGAGACTTGGGCGAGCCTGTGCTTCCAAAGCTTTCGTGTGGGTGATGTTTTGTGCCTGCAGGTATTGATATAGCTCCATCGCTATTGTTGCTAGTGATGGAAGTAGAGGGTGAAATCATGGGCATATGGCCAAAGGAAGCGCGCTGGCCAAGAGTGCGAGGTTCGGTGTCGCGATCGTACGAATCATCGCTATGTCCTGAAGAGGTCTAAACAATTAGTATATAAACATTTATTAAAGGGGAACTTACCGTGTAGAGTCTTCTTTCCAAGTCGGACAGTGCAATGCGGTTGGGGGACTGGGAAGGCCTGCGGTGTGTGACCGGGTCCTGACTGTGAGAGCGTGAGGAGCCACCAATGGGACCAAAGTTGTGGAAGCCAAACTCGGACGGGGGCTGGTTTAGCGAGTGTCCAGTCGATGCAGAGTGCTGCAAGGCCAAGGACTGGATATTGATTGGAGTTGTATTGAGTGCACACATCCAGATTCGAGTTTTGTAAATGCGAAACAAGTCGCGCACCAAGTCCCTAAAGTCGATGCGGTGCTGGGCAGTGTAGAAGAACGTGAGCTTTCGACGGTCCCACTGGTACTCTGCGCCGCGGACCTGCATCTGCAGTCCACGCTCTTCAATCTTGAGGCTGCAGACCTTGCGGGCCTTTTCCTCGTCGGATTGCTTGACAAAGAGCTGTTGGATTTCGGAAGCCTGGGCGTAGCGGAGGATCTGCTTGGGCTGAAGCAAAGTTGCCATATTGATTTCGACACGAGCGCCACTTCCCGAATTTTGCTGCAGTGCAATCTGCTGCTCGTGGTGCTGCAAGACTTTGAGTCGTCGAGCCATGTCCGGGGCTACATCTTCCTTGACGATTCTACCCAGATCCTTCCCACGGTCGGCATCGACAATGACCAAGTCTCCACGCTTGGCGTTTAGAGTAGATCCTTCGGCCAGGTAGAAGATGTCGAGTCTGCCGGCCTTGAACTCGACGCAGAAGAGTCGCTGGTGAGGGCAGGGCAGAAGATCGAGCCCGTTCAGTTCGAGGTTGGCAGCAGGTGAGTGTGGATTCAAAAACAGAGCACGGGACGGGACCTCGTGATGATGGTCTGTAGGCATAAAGTAGGCATCCACCGAGTTGCAGAGATTGCGATACACCGGCGAAAGGTCTGCACTTCCGGGCACCTGTTCGTGAATGGGTGGACCAGAGATGGAGCGGGCGCGCTCAACGACCAGGTGCAAATGTTGTTGAGGTGTCTCTGCCGAGTGACGGCGAGAGTCGAGGGAGTGAGCCCAGGAAGACGAAGCCTGTATTTCCAGCTGATGTCGCTGTCGTTGAGCGATGTTCATCTCGTCCACCGAATCGATTCGCGGAAGCACACCAGCGTTGAATGCCTGTGGTGGCTGTGTCAAAACGCGGGGTATGCCGGGTAACATTGTGGTGGCGGGCAGCGACGGCAGCGACGGCAGCGACGGCAGCGACGACACTGGCGACAGCAACAGATCGCGCTGAGCACTGGGGAAAGAAGAGCGTCTGGTCTGAGCGAGAGTGAATTCCATCTTTCCCGCGGAACAGAGCAAACAACAAGAAAAATATTAAAAAGAGAAAAAAAGTCTTTTATTTAAAGGGGGGGGGAGTTTGGAGATGACAAAGGTCGAGAAGAAGAAGAATTTTGTGGGGTTTCTTTTTCTTACAAAACAAAAAAAGTGTCTGCGGGGTTTTGCAGACACTCTGATTGGCTGGCAGAAGGAGTTTATTATGTAATCTCGGGTTTCCCCACACTTTTTTGGTTTTTTGTACAAACAAATGTGTCTCTGTGGCGTTGAGATGTGGTCAATGGGCTGTGTTTGTTATTACGTCGTTTGGGTTTTAAAAGGTCAAGAGTTGTAATTGTGACGTTTATGCCACAAGTGTGCACAGGTTATGGGTTGTTTTGCTGCCAAAATATAAAATCAAAAACACTGCCCCCCAACTCTTTTTCGATATTACATTTATCAAAAAAAAAAAAACACCATCATCATTCAACTGTTATGCTTCTCTGTTGTGATGCCCTTTCGGCTGCTTGGGCGCTGAGTTGTATGCGTGGGGTTGTTGCCATCTGCGCATGAGGGTGAGCACACGTGTTGTGACTGCGTTGTCAAAGCGACGCAATCCCTTTTTTGCTTTTGGGGGGGGGCACAACTTCTCGAAACAACAGCCATGCTTATTCCCAAACAGGACCGAAAGAAGATCTTCACCTACCTCTTCCAGGAGGGCGTCCTTGTCGCCAAGAAGAACTTTGAGATTGAGCACGAGGAGGTCGGCGTCAAGAACTTGTACGTCGTCAAGGCCCTCCAGTCGCTCGACTCCAAGGGATACGTCAAGACTCAGTTCTCGTGGCAATACTACTACTACACCCTCACCGACGAGGGTCTCGACTTCCTCCGAGAGTATCTCCACGTCCCCGCCGAGGTCGTTCCTCTCACACACAAAAAGGCTGCTCGACCGGCTAACCTTGGTGCTCCCCGTGGATTCCGAGGTGACCGCGGTGACCGACCCCCTCGACGAGACGACGGCGGCTACCGACGACGTGAAAACAAGGAGGTCCCCACCGGCGAGTTCCAGGCCTCGTTCAGCCAGTAAGCGCAACCTCTACTTCGCTCTGGTTTACGAAAAAGGAATATATAAAAAAAAGTATTCAACGATACATACCCCAGTGGTCTGTATGGATGTGTGTATATTTTAAATTCATTGATTAAAACTGGCTTGGGTACGGCGTAGCTCGACACGACTCCTTTCTACCTGATCTTTGATTTTACTGATCTTGATCACGTACATCCAATTGTAGCTTTACCAAGTGGACCATTCAATCTATATACAATCACGCATATATAAATAGCTGAAACTGCGCGTCTCCCGTTGCAGCTTCAAGAGATCGCAACGTGTCGTCTTACAACCAAGCCATGTCCATCGTTCCCATTTCTGACCGAGAATCCAAAAACATCCTCGTCTTGTTTGACGTCGATGGCACTCTGACACTTGCCCGCCAGGTAGGATGATTTGGTGCGCGTGGTATCGTGCGTCGTGCTAACCTTTGTAGTCGGTTACCCCCGAGATGCTCGAGCTTCTCAACAAGCTCCGCCAGAAGGTCGTTATTGGCTTTGTCGGTGGAAGTGACTTGGTCAAGCAGAAGGAGCAGCTTGGAGATAACATCCTCGATCTCTTTGACTACTGCTTCCCTGAAAACGGCCTTGCCGCATACAAGCTCGGCAAGCTCGAGTCGCAGACCAGCTTCATCAACTGGATCGGCGAGGAAAAGTACAAGAAACTCGTCAAGTTCATCCTCCGATACATTTCTGAGCTTGATTTGCCCGTCATGCGTGGTACCTTTATTGAGTTCCGCAACGGCATGATCAACGTCTCCCCCATCGGCCGAAACGCCTCGATCCAGGAGCGAATTGACTACGAAAAGTTCGATCTCGAGCACAAGATCCGTGCTACCATGATCGAGGCCCTCAAGAAGGAGTTCCCCGACCTCGGTCTCTCGTACTCGATCGGTGGTCAGATCTCATTCGACGTCTTCCCTACCGGCTGGGACAAGACCTTCTGTCTTCGCCATGTCGAGTCTGAGAACTTCAAGGAAATCCACTTCTTTGGTGACAAGACCTACAAGGGCGGCAATGACTATGAAATCTACACCGACTCTCGCACTATCGGTCACTCGGTCACGTCCCCCGACGATACCGCTCGTATTCTCAAGGAGACCTTTGGCATTTAAAGTGTTGAAGTTGTTTTTTTTTTCCGTTTGTTGTTCTAGTATAATTGAATTGTCTACTTGGGCTTGTCTTCGTATGTTCCCTCCATCTTGACAAAAAAATGCCACCCAAACGCTCACGTCCTGTCAAAGGAATTCCCGGTTCGAAATATACCTTCTACAGTGCATGCTTGACTAACTCTTACGCACAGCTGCAAAGACGCCCACCCTACGCACAATTGCCTCGTCAGCCACAAAGCCTCAATTCACCATTGACCACACCGCCGGCGCTGAGATGGACGGACTGACAATTCCAGTAAACACACAACTCAGTACCGAATCAAAGCGTCTTCTCGCAGCCTTCATCGAAAAGGCCAGGCAGACCAGCGATTGTGGCCGCCAGCTGGACGAGCAGCTGGCACTCAGGTGAGCTCCACGAGGCTGGTTATTCTACACCTCTAATCATTTCAGATCAGATTCGGTATGCCGACTCAGTCTTGACCCCGTTGACACTGCGCACGCAGACCTGGCCGAGTACGTCGACCAGCTGGTGGTACGTATACTTGTACTTTCAAGACCAAGACCAACTCTGTAGACATATTCTCACCGACTGGAATCACTCGAGATGCAGCTGCAGCAGGACGCCCAACTCGTCGACGCCCATATTGAAAGCGAGCTCAGGGAACCGCTGCGCCAACAAACCCAACAAGCCTACATCGTAGCCAAAAACAGGATCGACAAGGCCGCGGAGGAGCACGTTCGACGTGCATACAAGACCTGCAAGGCCTCGTCGACACAGCTGACGTCTACTGCTTCCAAGTTGGCTAGAATGGTGAAGCGATAGGCTTTGGGAGTTTAGCAGGCAAGGCAGGAAAAAGGAAAAAAAAAAGGTAGTTTCACAACTCAAAACTCCCACAACCATGAAGATTCATACTTGGGTGGATACATGTCCCGGTGTGGATTGTTTGCGATTGTCTTTTGATAGTAATGAATCTCTCTTTGCTGTGCTCACCTCCATCCGCTCCAGGCTGCCGGAGATTGTCTGGCAGCGCTCATACCTCACAACAAAATCCGGCCAGTCATTCCCTCCCACAGACCTGAGACAAACCGAATCAGTCTGCCTAGCCGATGTGGTGCCCTCTGACTCGCCGTGGCTAGAGCTGCGTCTCAATACCAGGCTCTGTGGTGGCAAAGGCGGCTTTGGCTCCCAGCTGCGCGCACAGGGTGGTCGTATGGCTGCTCGTCGACGACGGCGCGCACGCATGACGAGCCAGGAACGTGAGCGTGAAAACGACAGCTTCCGCTCGCTCGACGGCCGGCGTATGCGGAGCGTTCGCCAGGCAAAGGAACTCGCCGAGTACCTCTACCAGGCTCCCCGAGCTGCATCAAAACAACATGAGGAGAAGATTTCAAAATTAAAGGCTATTATCGAAGCCAAACATCCCTCTGAGAATGTCCGGTTCGACGATATGGAGTTTCTCGAGCAAGCCGAACGCACCATTGAAGATATCCGCTCGGCTGTGAGTCAACTACCTGAAGTAGGAGACCGTGGTCGCAGCCTGGAGCGACATGACGAGGCAGACGGCGCTCCAGCTAGCTCTACTGAACCGCCCTTGACCGTGGCCTCGACCAGCAGTTCCCTCTCTGCCCGCACCAGCCTCTCGCGGCCGCCCACCAACAGCCCCTTACAACCCGATCCCAAGCACAGCACCGTCGACTTTGACGCCTTCTTTGGCAACGACGACGCCAGTAGTGACGACAGCGGCTCCGACGAGCTGGACTTTAAAGACTAAGCCAAGCGCTACCTCCTTCGCCTCTCTTTTACGAATCACGATAACTGTACTTTTAACAATAAAAAAAATACTAAATGTTTTTGATATCTCCTTGCTGTTATTGTAAATACACCCGCTCTGAGTGGATCAGCCGGGTAAAAACAAAATCAACCAAAGTTCGCCACGGATTTGAAATCCAACCTTCAACGATGTTTTCAGGTCTGAGTTTGCGACACTCGCTTTTGCAGGCGAGCCGCCGTGGTCTACAGTCTCGCGGAGTCCACTTTGTGGCACACCGGCCGGCGGCTTTCCGAACGCCGGTGTACGGTGGAGTCCAGGTGCGCAGTCTCTTTATCCAGACAGAGGAGACGCCCAATGTGGACGCGCTCAAGTTCTTGCCGTCGGCACGTATCCTGCCTGAGGGCTCGACGGGCACGATAGAGTACCTGAGTGGCCGGGAGGCGCACTCGAGCCCGCTGGCCCGCAAGCTCTTTGCGTGCGACGGCGTCAAGGCCGTGCTGCTGGGGCCTGACTTTATCACAGTTGAAAAGACGCCGGACGAGAGGTGGGGACTGCTCAAGCCGGAGATCTACTCGCTCATCACCGAGTTTCTGGCCTCGGGAGCAGACATCATCAACGAGGGCACGGTGGCCAGTGCCGATACCCAGATCCTCGATGACGACACTGAGATCGTCAGCATGATTAAGGAACTCATCGACACTCGCATCCGCCCTGCAATCCAGGAAGACGGCGGCGATATCGAGTACCGCGGCTTCGACCCAGACTCGGGCATCGTCAAGCTTCGTCTCCGAGGCGCGTGCCGGACATGCGACTCCTCCTCCGTCACCCTCCAGCACGGTATCGAGTCCATGCTCAAGCACTATGTCGAAGAGGTCTCCGGCGTCGAGCAGATCCTCGACCCGGAAGAGGAAATTGCACTCGAGGAATTCGACAAGCTCGAGAAAAAACTCGATGACAAGCGATCCCACGCCTAACCCAATCACATTCACTCGTTTGCTTCACACACTGTTTCAAATGTCGGCCTTGCCAGTAAAAAAAACAGTTGCACTACCGTGACACTACGACAAGTCTTTGAGTTCTTTAAATGTACATATTAATTCAATTATTCTACCTCATGCATTCCTCTAGCACTCACAAAGCAACTTCAACTCTGCCGCCTCTCTCTCCCACGACGCGCAAGATGCACCAAGCAAGGTCTAGAACAAATCGAAAGTTACACTAAAACAAAAAACTGAAACAGGTATCCCCCCCACACACACACACACGTTGGAGGTAAGCACCTCCGAAAGACGACGCCGTAAACCGCAACCAAAACAAATATGAAACCAAGGCCGTATTTTTAAAAATTATAAAAATAATGCAATATAGACAACTTTAACCACCTTTTAAAACACAGCGCGCACCGAACCCGACGAAAAAAGATTTCCCCGAAAAGGAGATTTGCCAAACGAACCCAACGAACCTTGCTGGTTGTTACCATTGAGCCATGATAGCTGTGCGTCTAGAGACTGGACCGGGGCAGCGAGTTTGTAGTCTGACTGCTCGTTGTGGTGCGCAAGCTTCTCCGTCCATCCGCCGTGCGCCAGAGCAAGTCCGCTCGCCTTCTTACCGGCCTCAGCAATTACAAACATCCAGGCATCTGCAAGATCCTGGTATGCCAGCTCTTTGTGAAAGTTGTGGGTTGGGTTGTTCCACTTGGGCAGCTTGTGCACCAGCGCAGTGGCACCGTCCAAAAACGCAAGACTATTTGAAACCTGGTGTTCGCCCGGTGGCATGAAATGTGAAGTGTAGTCATTGAGAGCAGCCAAGAAGTCGCGGATGGCGGGCTTCACTCGAAGGTATGCATAGTCGCCAGTTGTGTCAGTCTTGTAGGGGAAGGCGGCTTCGATATTCGCCATGTATGTAGTTAATGTAGCCAATGCAGCATTCACCGACGGCTGTGGGAGCATTGACTCTACCTTGGAAGTCAAGTTTTCCTGGTTCTCACACATCTTTGTCACCAGTTGACGCAGCTCTCGGGCGTCCAGCGATTCCAAGAGTCGTTCCAAAGGTAGTGATTTGCTAACTCGATCGTCAGAGCTAACCTGTCGAGCTCGTTTGTGGGCGTGATGGTGCACAGCGTGGCGATGGGATGGTGGTGGCGCATGCCCTCTGACGGGAGACGAGCGACTTTTCCTTGAATAAGATCGAGCATAGTCCGAATCGTCTATTCCTAGCTCTGAGTCACTCTGGTCATCTAGAATAACATCGTCGTCAAAGTTTGACTTGCGCTTGGAGCCCAACTCTTCGTCAGCATAAGCCCGTGAGGGTTGCACAAATGCACCTGCAGATATATCACGCTGGTTTTGAGGTTGTGCTGGCGAGGATGGCGTCCAGGGAGGCATCACACCGGCACTCATCGCGATGTTTAGGAAGGGCAGGAAGAAGGAATTTGATAGAAGCAAATTTGTTTACAACGCCTCTACTCTGTCCAAACTTTGACCAAACAAAACAACAGAAAACCCCCTTCAAAGAAACAATTTTGAATTGGAATTTGTGATTATTTGTGTTTTGTTTGCTGGTTTTGGTGGTGCAGGTTTCGGCGACGGGAGCTTTGTTTAGGGGATGCGTTTGAGTGAGAAATGGCAGCCCGCTTTCTTGCACTGTTTCCAGTGTCGGATGAGAGTTTAGAGGTATCGTTGGAGATAATAATATGCTGTTTCAAATTTGATACAGTGATGCAGCCCCCCTCTACTAGGGCATTTGGGCTGAATTCAAGTCACACGGCCCGCGTGAAGTACTTGGAAAAGTCTGCCTACTAAAACATATACTTTGGAAGAACTTTTTTTCTTTGCTGAGGCTTGGATACAGCATTTGTAGAGAGCTTCTAAGGCGCTAAACTAGCTTGCTGCTCGCAGGCTGCCCGAGTAGCCAGCACGATCGTAGACTATATCGGTATTTCAAAGAGGAAACACCTTATGTGATAACTCGTATCTCTCATATTACGCGCTATTTGTCTTGCTTAAGCAAAATCGGTACCGTTGCGCAAACTCTTCAGCTCGAAGAAACGTGCCTGGTCTTTTCATCACTTCGTACCTGATGGACGAACTAACTTTACGTGCGCGATCTCGTCGCTCGGCACGGAATATACCTTGGCCGCGCAGCACAAGCCATTCAGCGAGCTCTTCAGTCGATCTCTCGTCGCCCAGCTCGAAATTGCCGGCTGCGGACAGGGAACCGCCTACAAGCATACCGCTCCCAGACTTAACAGCTCGTCTTCCTAAACTGACTATTAGTGACGCTGAGAACCAGAGGATCGAGGGAGATTCGAATGAATCCAATACTTCTGACTCGGATTGTGCGATGGCCATAGGTGAGCAAACCGGTAAACCCCAAGAGGTCAAACATTACTGGACATACATGCCCGAGCGAATATATCCTCCAGTAAGGAAACTCAACCCAGTGGAAAAGAAGCGTATTTTGGTTACTGGAGGCGCTGGATTTGTGGGATCACATCTTGTTGACCGTTTGATGGTAGAAGGTCATGATGTCATATGTCTAGATAACTTTTATACGAGCACGAAGGAGAATGTCGAGCAGTGGATTGGACACCCCAACTTTGAGATCGTCCGACACGATGTTGTTGATCCGTTTATGGTCGAAGTTGACGAGATCTATCATCTTGCATGCCCTGCCTCACCCGTACACTACCAGTCCAACCCGGTGAAAACATTGAAGACCTCGTTTTTGGGCACCTACAATATGCTAGGTCTGGCGAAGCGAGTCAACGCGAAGTTTTTGCTTTCCTCAACTTCTGAGGTTTATGGAGACCCACGCGAACATCCACAAAAGGAAACATATACGGGGGATGTCAACTGTATAGGTCCCCGAGCGTGCTATGATGAAGGGAAAAGGGTTGCTGAGTCGTTGACGTACTCCTATCACAACCAGGGGAAGGTCGATATTCGTGTCGCCCGCATTTTCAATACATTTGGACCACGCATGCACTGGAACGATGGTAGAGTGGTCAGTAATTTCATTATTCAGGCACTAAAGGGCGAGGATATAACGATATACGGCGACGGAAAAGCCACACGGTCCTTTCAGTATATTGACGACCTTGTCGAAGGTCTGATGCGACTAATGGCCTCAGACTATACCCAGCCAGTTAATCTCGGAAATCCAGAGGAATTTACAATTAGCGAGTTGGCTGAAATGGTTCTCAAGCTAATCCCAGACTCCCAGTCGAAAATAGTCTACAATCCTCCCGCACCCGACGATCCAAAACGGCGAAAGCCTGATACCACCCGTGCACTAGAGATTCTAGATTGGCACCCAAAGTGGAAGACAATTGATGGTTTGCGCGAGACAGTGCACTACTTTCAAGATGTATTTTACACCTAGAGGAGCGGATGCTCAAAACAATTGCATTTGAAAATTTGTACGTATGCATAAAGGAGATATTATTAGACGCCTCATTTCATAAAGCGTAGATTTGCGGGTTGAGACTAAAGGATTGGTTGGATGCGTACCAAACTCTGACTACATTGCCAGCAAACACACTACCCAATAGCATGAATTATTTATTCATTATTAAATATTTTCCTGTCGCTAACCCTGTTCTTATTGCCCGTAGACTACAAATCTTGGCACGAACCAAAACCAATGGGAAGGCTGGCATCAAAAGTCATTTCCAGATGGTAACTTAAGAGCCATACAGTTTGCCATAGTATAAATACAAGCAATTCATCCACAAAATCCTGTCGCTATCCTGATGCTTTTTGCTCCTTTAGACTACCAGGTTTTGGTTTGGTGACGGCAACGAACCTTCTTTTACCACAGACGTCAAACCATCTCAATGGAAATCTCACCCAAGTCTTTACTCTTCAAATGTAAGTTATTACGTCTTGTCGGGCCCAACGGCTTAGTCTTTGGTGCTATCTCACCGCCGATCTTGGATTTCCTCTGACGATGCCCAGCCCCCCTGACAAGTCAGTCGGCCGAAGAGCTCACGCTCACCAACGAAACCGACGCCACTTTGGCTTTCAAGGTCAAGACTACTGCTCCCAATCTGTAAGTTGTTTGAAAGGTCCCTGTGTGCCTCCATCGTGGAGAAATTTTAAGCTGCTGGTCGAGATGCCGTCTGCACTTCAAACATGTATTATCTCTTATTTCAACTGCCTATGGAGAAAATATAATTCTTTTTTCTCGGTTTACTAGCCATCTGGGTGATTTTCTTGTCCTGATTGGTGCTCAAATGCTCCTGATTAGCTCGGCACTTTACCACACCTTTTCTACGTCGTTTTTGCAGAAAACTAACTTGGATTCTCTTTTTTTCAGTTACTCTGTTAAGCCCAATTCCTCTGTTGTTGCTCCAGGCGAAACCGTCAAGGTCACAAGTGAGTTTATATCATACGTCGTCGGATTTCAAATGCTAACGTCCAAAGTCATCTTGCAAGGTCTTGAGAATCCCCCTGCTCCTGGTGCTAAATGCAAGGATAAGTTCTTGATTGAGACTATTACTCTAAAAGGTGTCAATGGAGAGTTATCTCCCCATGAAGCTGTGAGTATAAAGCAATGCGTCTATACACCTTGAAAAATTTACTGACCGCCACAGTTCGAGAAATATGGAAAGAACCCTGAAAACAAGCTTAAGGATACAAAGATCAAGGTTCACTATGATACAGAAGAAGGCTCAACTGCTGCTGAGACCAGTCACGTAAGTATACTAGCTCAAGCCTGTGAAATCAGTTAAGCTAATAATACTCAGCTTGAAACCCCTACCAAGTCACATGCCGCCGATATCAGCGGTACTTATGGTTCCCCTGCTGCCCATCTTCCTGCAGAATCTTCGCCGTTGAATGGCGCTGTCTCGCATGCCAAGGCTGCTGCTGTCGCTGGTGCTACTGCCATTGGCTCCGGTGCTGCTGCTGTAGCTTCCCAGGCCAAGGCTGCTGTTTCTTCGACTGGCACCAATTCCACCGGCGGCCCCACACCTGCTCCTGCTTCTGCTACGAGCACCAAGTCGGTCTCTACCTCCGAGCTTGCTTCTAAGCTCTCCTCTGCGGAAGTTGAGATTTCTTCGTTGAAGCGACAGTTGGCTGATGCTAAGAAGGCCGCGGCTGAACAGTCTGAATTACGGCAGCGCAAGGTTGTCTCGTCTTCCGATGAAAAATCAGAAGCTTCTCCTGCTTCTGTAGCCTCCGCCGCTACCCCCCAGGGTGTCCCCGTTGGCATCGTTGCCCTGATCGCTCTCATTGTCTTCCTTCTTACATGGCTCTTTTTCTAAGCGATGCATCTTTTTCAACACCTGTAAGATTTGAGTATTATTTGTTTTATTTGTGTTTTTTTTTCAAATGGTTGGTTTAAAATGACTGCTTCCGAATGGTTTAGAAAAGTACTTGAAGGTATCGAGCTTTGGTTAAAGTATCCGGAACTCGAGAAGGTGCTAGCAGTTTGGTTCTTTTGAGCCGTCGCAAAACAGCCTGTCTTTAAGGAGGTGGTGTGTCGATATGCTGTATATGATATGGAATTTGGTCATTTTGCCTCTTTGCAAGCATGTTTCCCAACCGTCGAAGATGTGATCTCTTGATTGAATCCGATGTATGGATAAAGCGTGTCTTGCTGCAGTTCAATACTGAATTAGTTGTATTTTTTGAATTTTGTTGTATTTAACCGTAGCTGTATACAGAAATCTTCGTTTTTCAGAAGTTCTTTGTATCTGAAGACGGAGTTGAGCAACGATTGAATGATAAATACCAAAGAAGCTCGATTAGCAAGCTAAATCCTTTTTAAATAATTAAATAAACATGCCTAAATGAATTACATTTCGAATAATGAAAAAAAGGCAAATTTTTCAAAAAAAACAGTACAATTATGTAAAGTTGATAGTCCGAAGGAACTTTTCTGAAGTAAACCCTAGGACCATCCAATTACAGGCTAAAAAGATCATTAAAGTAATATTTAAAAGACTTGCAGACATTCTGAGTTTCTTACTGCATCAGGGTCCTTTTGTAAGTCGCTCGTGGTGGCGGCTCGAAGGCTCAAAGAACCTTCTACAGTCTACAAAACTAACATTTTTAAAAAACTCATATTGGAATCAATTTTTAAATAATCATGTCGCATATCAATATGATTCTCGGGGTACTAGTAGTCGTCGCCACGCGAGAGAACTTCCTTGCACGTCGGTCGCAGGATGAGGGTGTGCTCAAACTGTGCAGTAAGAGAGCCCTTGATGTCAACGAGAGGCGGGTAGGCCTGGACGATTCCTGACTTGACCAGGTTGTTTAGAGCGAGTAGGTACTTGTCCTCGCCGAGACGGTCGAGGTAGCGTCTGCAGAACGGGAGGGTGCCGAAGGACTTGTCAATAGTGTTGAGCAGGGTCTTTGAGCGGTTAAGACGTAAGGGGAAGTGAGCGTCCTTCACACGGGCGTAGTGGGAGCACTCGCCGGCTTCGACTACGTAGCCTTTACCGGTCGAACCAAACGTTTCAATGGCAAAAGTCTCACCCTCTTCCATCTTTGTATCATCATCAGTCTTGACAATCGGAACCGACTTGCCACCGTGAATCTGATACAAGTTGATGTTGTGGCCGTTGAGATTGCGAATAGACTTGATAGGGTGCGTCGTTCCGTTCAGCTCGAGCTCGTGCGATTCCATGACTTCTTGAATGGCAGCACCAATTTCTCCAAGTCGTGCGTCAATACCTGCCTCGCGAATGCCGGTGTTTGTGGCAGCACGGACCGCATCCAGGAGCGGATCAAAGACAGGGTTGAAGGTGAGCGTGAAGGCCGAATCGATAATGCGGCCATTGACATGCACACCAAAATCAACTTTAATAACGTCGTCATATTGCAAGACTACCTTGTCTCCGGCATTGGGAGTGTAGTGGGCAGCGCAGTGGTTAATGGACAAGCCGGTGGGGAATCCGACACCGGCATCGACACCCTCTGTTTCGGCCTCAGTTAGCGCACGGGTAGCATCTTCAATCATGTTTGCAATTTCTGTGGTCGACATGCCAGGTTTGATGTTTTTCCGGGCGTAGGCACGCACTTGTCGGTGGACTTCAGCGGCCTTGCGCAAATCGTTGACGTGGTCCGATTTTTCCCTGTCGGCTGCTCGCTTCTCCTCATCTGTAGTGCGGTAGTTGTTTCTGAAAAAGACGTTAGATAAACAAAGACGACCAGGGCCACACTTACTCGTCTCGGTACTCTGAGATTTCGCACTCGGGATAGAGCTGGTTACTAAAGAGATGAGCCAGGGGAACCCGAGGAGGTTCACTTTGCTCTGTCGCAGTTACAGTGGGTTTCTTGGCCTTCTTCTTCTTGTTATTCTTCTTCTTCTTCTTTTTCTTCTTGGCTAGACAAGTTAGCACCAAGCAAGATTTGATCCCAGGAACAAACCTTCGCCTTCGCCTTCGCCTCCAGCTCCATCAGCCACCGGCTCTTCGTCATCATCAGAAGCAGCTTCGTCGTTGTTGTCGACGGTGTTGACCGGAGCGTCAGCAACTATAGCTAATTAGCTAAACGTCATCATAGCTCAACACAAACACCCACGATTTGTCTCAGCCAATTTGCTCAAAGTCTCAGCAACTGCAGAATCTCCCACAGCAGAAGCCATTATTTTTTATACCCTCTTTATAATATTCTTTCCGGGTTTGGTTGGCCAAAGGGCTTAACGGAGAGGTTGTGAGAGGGTAAGCATAATTACAGGACCAGACTGAAATATACTCAGAGAGCCGCATCAATATCTCCCAGCTCACTGCCTTTGATTTCGGCTTTGGCGAGGCTATAAAACGGGGAAATGACGGTATTTGGAAGGATTCTCACAGGCAGAGTCATGGTGCGATGCTGCCGGACTGGGAGCTATTGGTTCATTCCAGACTGTCGCGTGTCTGGTTTGCACAGGCGTCTGAACCCAGATGCGAAGCAATTGACGCGGAATTTTCACATAAATACAGTGATGGCCGATTTTTTGACGGGTGAACAAACGACTTGGGCTTACACATTCAGTCGGATACCCTGTACCGGGTTACAACTCCCCCAGAGACGATCTTGTACCTTTGGTGCACGCGCGCAACGTCTTTGCCTTCGAACATTTTCATCCACCTCTGTACGCCGTGAAACTCACTATGACGTTCTCGGTCTTGCTGTCACTGCAAGCAAGCAGGAAATCAAACGCAAGTTCTACGAGCTCTCCAAGGTCTTCCACCCCGACCGTAATCGCACTCTTTCCGAACCCGAACGCGAGAAAGCGCACCGGCGCTTTTTGGCCGTCAAGGAGGCCTATGAGACGCTGAGCAATTACCAGAAAAAGGGCCAGTACGACGAGAGCATACGAGCTACACAGCGCGCGCGAGCGAGTACGACTTCCGGCGGCAGTACGAGTGGTTCTGCCTACTTTCGCGCACGAAGACAGTCCAGCCGCACACAGTTTTACGGTCCACCACCGAGTTACAAGCCTGGGACGCGCGGATCGTCTCAGCCCAAGGGCGAGAGCCCACGCAGCAGCAAGCCCGGGTGGGATCCGAACCGCGACGCGATGCACCATCTCTCTGGACGGGGAAACACTGCAGATGTGCCACATTTTGACCGCCTGAGGCACTACCAGTCGCACACGCGGGTCGAGCAGCGGCAAAAGAACCTCAAGGAGACAATGCACGGGCGCTACGAGAGACAAACACCGAGCGATGTCGGCTGGCGAGTCGGTGGGCCCTTTCTCGTTGTGTTCTTCATATCCACAGTCGCAATTGCGGGGAGTTATGGTTTGGTAAGCTAGCTCGCCAGCACGAATTATGAGACAGTACAAACCCACGATTTACGAGTACAAAACGGATTACAACTATAAAACAATTACGAGTGTAAAACAATTACGAGTACAAACGAATGCATAAGAATAATTGAATCTGAGTTGAGCAGATCATGTATAATTACTATTATTTGACATACGTAGCACTTTAACCCTCAAAGATGAAGGAGAGACCAAACTTGTGGGCAGCTTCGCTGAGACGCTGGGTGTCAACCTGGACACCGAGGCCGAGCTGGACGCCCTTGCGGAGGTTCTGGGAGTAGGACAAAGCGGCGATACCGACGTTGTTGATCTTGGCCTTGGCGGAGACACCCTCGTCAATCTTGTACTTGGAAGCAAGCTCAAGAGCAACACCAGGGGCAGTGGACTTAGAGTCCCAGGTGGCCTTGGCACCGGCCTCGACCAATGGGTTGACCTTGTGGTAGTAGGCGGCAGAGAAGACGGAGGCGTTGTTGGCGGTGACGGTGGCAGAGTAGGCAGAGACAGCGTAACCGGCAACGGCGGAGTAGCGAGTGATTCGGCCGTTCAAGACATCGTAGCCAATCTCACCACCGGCGAGGAAGCCGTCGTGGCCGACAGTAACATCACCGTTGAAGGTGGGGCCCTTGAAGAGATCAAAGAAACCTCGGGCAAAGAAAGCAGGCTGGGAGAAGTACAAGCCCAACTTGGCAGACTTGGCAGCGGTGTCAGGAGCGTAGGTAGTAGCCAACTCGGTCTTGAGACCAGGAGTCAAGGCATCGGCGAGCTCAACCTTAGAGGCAAGGATGTTCTTGGTGGACCAGCCCTGAGTGATGACCAAGCCAGAAGCCTTGTCGGCAAACTTAGCCTCAAGGTTACCATCAATGGCACCGATGGGGGTAGATTTACCCTTGACAGTGAAGGCAACACCGTTGGGGGCCTTGGTCTTGGTCTCGAGGGCAACGGTGGAGGTGTGGAAGAAATCCCGGGTAAGGAGATCGTTAGAAGCCTTTGAAACGTCAGAGAAAGCAGGGACAGGCATTTTGAATCGTGTGTTTAAAGCGGTGAAAACAGCGAAGAGAAGCTCTGCCGTTGGGCGGAGTTTCAACATTGGGCCGGGTAAATATAATTGCGACCGCTGATTGGCTACAGATGCACGTGTTGGGGAAGTTAAAAAGGGAGTGTAAGTTATGCGTGTTGCTAAGGGAAAAGGCATACTATATATATATAATATACCAATTCCACTAAGGAATCATCATAGAGACTTCATGTGCTAGGTCTACATCGAAGGGCTTGATTCTGTTCACTGCTGAACGGAAAGATCAAAGTATAAAGTACAAATATCCCAATGGTATGCCTAAAATTGACTATCAATACATATCACCGCTTGCGCTTCATTGTAGCTGCACGAGCTCGGGATGGCGAGGCCTTGCCGGTGGATCCAGGAGATGCTGCACCACCTGGTGTGCCGGACATGAGTCCCACACCCATATTCATATTCATGCCTTGCATGTTCATGCCCGCCATGTTCATTCCCATGTCGTTAGCATGAGCAAGTGTTGGCGAGGCAGTCGACCCACGCTGCTGCTGCTGCTGCTGGTGGCGCATGACGGGTGAGTTGTTACCCGACTGGCTCATCATCATCATAAGCTGCTGCTGTTGCTGTGGTGTCATGGTGTGACCAGCCTGCGCGGTTGGAATGCCACTCTTTGTCATCTGTGCACCCATAGAACCCATGGCACCCATATGTGGTCCCCCGACGGAGGCAGCTGCAGCGGCCGCGTAGGCCGCTTGTTGTTGATGGGCAGCCTGCTGCTGTTGTAGTACTTGTTGCTGCCTCTGCTGTTGCTGTTGCATCATTCGGCGTTGCTCAGAAAGACGTTGACTTTGTTGGTATTGTGCTAGGCTTTGTTGACGCGCTTGGGCCTGTTGCTGGGGCGTCATAACGACAGTCATATCATGAGCAGCAGATCGTGGCTGTTGTGAGATTTGTTGTTGTTGCTGTTGTTGTTGCTGTTGTTGCTGCTGTTGTTGTTGCTGCTGCTGTTGCTGCTGTAGCTGACGAAGCCTTTCCCGCTTGCGTCTCCACTGCTCGACAAAGCTCAAGCGCAAGAACTGACCAGAGCCAGAAGGATGTTTGTCTGACATGATGAGCATATTTTCCTCGTAGTCTGTACCGGTGTGCGCCATGAGATCTTCGTGTAGCGGCCGGCGCCGCCGCTTGGCCTCGGGAATAGGAGGCAAGTGTGTAGGCGGAGCAGTGACTTCTTCCGCGTGTAGTGCTCTCAGTTCACTAGAAGAATGTTCAGGAACCGATAGATCAATATTACGAAAGGTGAGCGAGAGCACCTCGGATTCCATTGCGAGAGCTAAATGGTCTGGGAACCGGCCCATAGTGGGGTCCGACATACACATCATGTCATACCAGAAACTCAATGGTGTCGGACGGAGCAATGTACGATATTGTACTGGCTTTGCGGGCATGGTCGCCGTCGCTGTCTCGGTTTCTGCCGTTTTCTGACTTTCCGCTGACAGGGTTTGGCTAGAAGGAGCCGTTTCGGTACTGTCCTTAGTGTGTTGGGTATTGGACTTGGAGGTAAACTTGCTCTGCTGTGTGGCCTGTGGCCGGTGGTCATATATTTGTAGAATGATGCAGCCGTTGTAGAAACGGATGTTTGAGTCGCGGAAGATCTCGACGATTTCCGGCGGAATTTGTTCGAGCATCACGTACTCGAGAAAGGCTGCCATTGTCGGACTATTTTTTGCAATCACACCATCCTGTAGCGTCAGTAAACGTTTGCAAACAGCTTGATCGATCGCATTACCTGGTTCCCAAAACGATAGTGAGTCGGGTACACATGTAGTCGTATACTAGGCTCTTCATCCTTGAATTTTTCCAAAATCTCTGCCGATGTTTCAGCTGCGCAGTTAGTGGTGAAGCTTTGTTGATGCGGGTTCACTGACCAAATGCAGGTGTCGGCTTAGCACTCGGCTCTCCCTCCTCGTCCTCGTCCTCACTTCCACGCACCACCCGACGGCGTTCGTGCCTCAGGGTTGAATGTACATGTCCATGGACTGCATCTGCCGGCGCAGAAGGCGTGATTGAGTTTGCAAGGCCTGTTTGCGATGCCAGCTTTGCTCGACGCGATGCCAGGGCAGCACCCGCCAACGAACTCGTCAAAGCCGGGCCCGGCGACGCAGACCGCCGCGATGCACTGCGCGTAGAAGCAGCCGAAGACATTTCTTTGAAGTCTTCCCACTCAAATTAAAGCTGAAACAAAGCTGCGCTCAAGACTGAGCAAAGCGTCGACGTTGATGCTTCGCATAGCAACCGATGTTGTCATGGCAGCCACAAAAATTAACTTAATTCAAGTAACTTACAGACTACGCCTCCCTTCACGGTGACATCGTCGAAAGTTTGAATCACACAAAAGCCATGTTTCGATCCTTTCTGCGTCCGCCGACTGTGACGCTGTTGTGAGTTTAGTTAAGGAAAGGGATTGTCAATTCTAACTGGGTCAGTCACAATCCCAAGTCAAAGGTCTCTGAGCAGATCCTTGCCTACCTCCGCTCCCACAGTGAAACGCTGGAACGCCCGGCTTACGACCTCGAAGTCACAGAAAGTGCCCCGACTGAAGAACAGCTTCGTACACTTACCGACTACATCAAGACTCCCTCCAATGGATACACAGAGCAGAAGCTAGCCACGGTGGCACAGAGCTTCGAGGGCGAGACCGCGGGGACGAGCTCCAACAACAGCGCCGGTGCACGTACACCCTCGGCTGGTATTTCTGATTCAGATATCTTCCACACTCTTGTTCCGGGATCACACAATTTGATTTCTGCAGGAACCGTGCTTAAGTTCAGCCCCAGGAACTTTCTGCGACCGATGGTGGTCGACTGGAACAACGGCAAGGTTGTACTTGGTAATGACCAGCGCGGTGTACACCAGCTTGTTCAGGAGCTTGTGAACAAGACCAAGGAGTAACAGACAACATCCATCTTTTTTTTGTACATATTGAGTTACCAGTAATGAATTGCGCATACGTCTATTTTTTTTTATATTAATCGAGATTACTCTATTAGAGTTGTAATTGTAATGCACGTCTAGTCTTTACGTAAGAAAGGACTAGGTAGGTTATCGGGCTGCGTCTTGTCCCATGGACGCGGGGTATTCTTAGAAGGTCCGTTCGAGACAGGGTTGCTAAAGAGTGATTTGACAGCTGCCGGGCGCCAGGCCTCGTAGCCGTCAGAGTCGTCATTAAGAGCTGCGAGAAGCGACGGTTTGCTTTGCGCCGTGCTCTGCGTCTGGCGCTTGACAATCGGACTCAGAAAAGAGTCTCCAATGAGTCCAACTGTTGTCTTTTTCGGTTTATCGTCTGAAGCGAGCTTTCTCAGACTATGTCGCTTGGGTTTGGGTGCAGGTTCATCGTCGATATGGGCGGTGACTACCGATTTGAGACCCGAAGGTACGGTGGGGCGGTTGGGACTGCGCGGAAAGAGTGGCCGGCGGATGCGCTGATGTTGAGACACGTCCTGTGAAAGCAAATTGCGTGCAAGTACTGGGCTTGGTGGAGGCATGTTTGTCATCTTGGAAGCAGCAAGAGGCGAATGGACTACAGACGTTGCGCGCCGAGGGACCGGGCTCGAAGTCATGACAATATCGATGGGAGATTGTGCAACCACAACCTTTGCAGGTGCTGGAGATCTTGGCAGCTCTGAGGTCATGTCAGACATTCGACGGGCCACCTCTGCCAGCACCTCTGCCTCCATCTGGCTCTGCCACTGCTGCAACTCTGCCTCGCGTTGGGAAAGTACCAACTCATATTCACTCAGACGAGTACGATCAACTGCAAGTTGGCGCTCGTGCCTGCACAGACGCACTACAGGATATGTGACGAGCTCGCTGGCGGAGGGCCGCTTAACGGGGTCTACCTGCAAGCATGCAGCGACAACCTGAGCCAGCATAGGCGAGTACTCCATTGGGAGTGGTGGATAGGAGCCTGCTTGAATTGTCTCGGAGAGCAGCCCAAATGAATGTGCTTGGAATGGTGGGCTGAGCGCACACAACTCGTAGAGGACGCATCCGAGAGCCCAGATGTCGCTCTTGGTGGTGAATGTGTTTCCTTGTAATACTTCAGGAGACATGTAATACGGTGTGCCGACGTAGGTGCTGGCGAGGTGGTGTCGCGGATCAAGTTGCTTAGCAAGTCCAAAGTCGCCTAGCTTGACGCTGCCCGAGTCCTGTTCCAGAAATATGTTTTCCGGTTTAATATCGCGATGAATGATGACAATGTCAGATCCGGTCTGAATGCTCGGCTCTGAGCATGTCAACCAGGAAACAGCCTCGGGATCAAGACCAGTCCCGATGGGTATTGGGTCTGCACCGTGATGACAACGGTGGATGGCGAGCAAAACCTGGGTAAAAATATTCCAAATGAGATGTTCAGGAATGCGACACCCTCGCTCGGCATACTGTCTGATAAGTTGACCGACGTCGCCGCCATCGCAGTGCTCCATGTAGAGGTGGACCATGTGCTGATCGGCCAAGTGCTCGTGGTGCAAGTACTGCACTATATTTTCATGCCTCAATGCTCTTAGAATGCTAAACTCGGAAATGAGCTGTTCTTTTTCTTTGTCGTTCATCTTGCGATATGAAATTTCCTTGCGGACGAGAAACTTAAGCTGAGTCAGACCCCTGCAAGAAATATAAACCGCAACTCGACGTACCTGTCCCGTAGACATGTCTCTAACCTTGTAGATGCTGCCGAATGCACCATGTCCGATGCACTCGACCGTCTCTGCCATGTTTGTTGTTTGTTTACGTTGCAAACCTCCCAACCAGCAAGTAAAACCCAGCAAGCGCAATGAACGCTGGGCGAAGCGACAAGGGAGCTATTCTCAAGCAGCGCCAGCTAAGTCAGCTACACCTGCAACTCGCACAGCTTCAGGCGAACTTAGCCGATCTTGACAACCTCGTACGGGTCGCTGCCGTCCAGGCGGACTACATGAAGCAGCTCGGCGCGATTCACGGAGCTCTGTAAGTAAACCATTGCAGTAGCTGTGTTTTTTTTTTTTTAAAAAAATGGTTTTATCTGGAAAAGCGGAGGCAGTTGGATAGCTAACATTGTAGGTTCATGGCGAGCCATCGCGTCTTTGAAGAGGAGACTTATCGACAGGCTCAGGCTCAAGAGGAATGACTTACGACTCAGATTGTTTTGGTTTTCTTTTGTATTTTTATTAGATGTATAGTATCTTGCACTTTGGCTGTAGTTTGTAGTTCATCTTCTTACAACATGGGCAAGAACGACATCAACCCAGCGCAGGCGCAGCGTGAGTGCCATCAATACAAAATGCGCTCATTGTTAACATATTAGATCGCAAGGACAAGGAGCGTGCGCTCAAAAAAGCCAAGGCCGAGCGCTTAGCTAGTCGGACGAGCAAGCTCGCGAGCCGAAACCCGCAACGGATTCAGAAGGAGATCGCCGAACTACGCGCGGCAGGCGGGAGCGATAGCGCAAAGATTGCACAGCTCGAATCAGATCTCGCTCAGGTTCTCAAAGCTCGTGAGCGCATCGGGCATGTCGATACCGCTCGCGACCCCGGTCGGCAGCGATGGCCACGTCCCGAGCGACAGAATGAGTACATCGATGCCAAGCGTCGGCCACCACCAGGGAAGGCGCAGGCAAGCGTGTTTTGGGATCCAGAGTTCAAGTAAGTCGCTTGTCCTTGGATTGATCTACTGACTAACACGGACAGCCCCCAGGGTATCGCCCCACCAGGCTACGTGTTTGTGGAGCGTAAAAAGTTACACGAGCTATCACATGAACTAGACATTCCTCTACCGTCTGGAAAACCGCCCAAACTCAAGTCCCGACGGCCACCCACTGATGTGCAACTCCAACGAAACAACAAGAACGAGACACCTGGATCGTCAGAAGTTCGAGAGGCTACACCAGTAACCTTGGCACGTACTACTTATGAAGCTGCACCCGTGGTTCGTAACCTACAGCACGAGGCGGCGACTGCTTTCATTCCCGATGCAGTGCGACGAAGCAGACTTGCATCACAGTTTGACGAATTAGAAAAAGAAGCGGAGCAAGAGCGAGAGCATGAATTTGACCATAACGAGGAACACTCACAAAGCGAAGATTTGCATGAATATAAGCAGGAATATGAGGAGGAATATGAACATGAACATGAGGAGCAAGCCGAGCCAGAACAAGTCTACCCAGCACCGCAAACACTTAAACCACCGATAGTGGCCCCACTAATGGACGCAGCACCAGATGTCGATGTCAATCCTGCGCCTGAAATACAAAGTGATAAAGCCCCTTCATTATCCAGCATACCTGCCAAACGCAAAGCTCTGGCCATTGACTACGGATCTAGCGACGAAGAATAATAAACTGTATTATATTGTATATCATTGAATGACCTTGAAGCGATTCTGAATACCGATTCTTACAAAGCCAATGTACCGTCAGTGCTCACACCACTATCGTCACGGAAGATGTATCCTGAAGAGCATCTCACTGTCGTAATCTCAGCCGCGTAAATATGATTGGTTGTTTGACCGGAATGTGAACTTGAGGAAATATAGGGAGTGATTTTTACGAGGCATCGGATCTGTACGGAGGGTTAATATGGATACTGCTTGATGCGGTCTGAACATGCCCAGAATGTCCCTACTTTTACGAAACGGGGCCACGGTCACTCTTAACTCAGATTGTTAGCAGTGGAAATTTGAAAACCGTTTACGAGCCGGAGAACAATTAAGTTACCGGTGATCTGTATTACTGTTGACCAACAGATCACTCATTTCGTTCAGCAGAAAGGACCACACACATTCAGAAACAGTCCATAAATCCGAAGGCGATTCACTCGGACAATGGACACTTTAATCCACTGAAGCCATTTTGGTGAAAAGCGGCGCCAACATACATCCAAATTTCTCAAGTCGAATTGCAAAAATATCTTTAGCACCATTGAAACCACCAATCAAGTCGCTACCAAGCAAATATTAGAAACGCCACGCAGAGTGGGATGTCCATTTCTGAACGACCACCATTGGATGAGGACAATGACCAATCTCTCTAAAGCCGTTTGTTCGGTTTAGAAAGATGCCGTATAGAAAAGTAATTCTCTCTATTTCCGATTGGATGAGTATATCTCATTGTCTCCATTAACTCGTGCCGATGATCTTGTGAGGTTTGAATAGTTTGCGACAAAGTCTATATGGAGGAAATAATTGATGACTGTAGGATAAAAATATGTGAACCAGAGTTGATTTGAGATTTCTTTGGTAGTACTTTCAGTTATGTCCCCCATTTTTTTTTGACTAAGTAACTGATCATCACATCTCCGTAGTTCAGCCGAGTGAGCGATTCAATAAAACATGGAGACCACTGAGAGTATTGGAGGAAATATGGGCTGTAGTTATGGTTTGACACTTTATTTTAAGTGTTATAAGGTACAGGTATTATAATGTTGGTTCTTTATACTTGAAAGCTCTACCTCTAGTTTGTGCTTTAGCATTGTTTGCTAATGCCGATGATACCTATACACTCTATAACGGAGCTTTTGAGGCTACAGAACTCTGGCACGAGTCTTACAAGAACGGGTTCACAACAGGAACACGTTATACTTCTCTTAGTATTTTTGACTTCAGTCTTTCCGAGTACGGCATTCTTGAAATTTCCACTGCAAGGCAACAAGCGAGTTTGTCTAATGTGTTTGAATTGAAGAATGGCGACCTCTACATTTAGGGACAAAAGATTCACCTGACTGAGGACCTCGTGTTGACCTCTAACGCATTTTTAGGCGGCACTACGGAAGTATTTTACGTCTTTGGCTTCTCCAGCCGTATGGAGCTGGAAAATACTGGAGTTTATACTTTGAATTATAGTTGGTTCCCTTTCTACTATGCCGACAATCTTTTTATATCTACTGGAGAGTATGCGAATTCTCAGGCTAATTCTTTAGCATTTATCGCTGTTGTTAATTCCATTTATCCAGCAGTCTCTTCTGCCTTATCTTCAGCTGTCTCGTCTTCGGCTTCTGGTGAGTACACTGTCACGGTTATCAGCGGCATCACTGTCATCATTCCTTGCTCCACCACTGCTGAGGCCACTGCCACTGTTGAGGAGGGTGTCGACTACACCGTCACCGTCATTAACGGCGTTACTGTGACCGTTCCCTGCTCTACCACCGCCGTTGAAACCGGCACTGTTAAGGCTACCGAGACTGGCGTTGCTGAGGTTTGTTAATTTCGGATTTCTACGTATAATACTAACATCGAGATAGACTACTGCTCAGCTCACTACTCTTGAAGCTTCTACGACCGCCGGCACTGCCACCACTGCTGGTACTGCCGAGCCTACATTTACCGGTGCCGCCAGCTCTGTTACCGCGAAGCTCTTGACCTCGTGCTTCGTTGGAGCCTTGGCTGTTTTGCCCACATGTAATTTTGCCTTTATTTTTGATGTTTAATTTAGGATAATGTACATGTTTATAATTTCTACGTTGATGTAGCCCTGGACCGTTGAAGAGCGTCGTAAATATCGAGTCTGTATAAACCTTTTGTGAGGTTTCATACGAAGCGAATGAAGTGATCAGATGACGTGTCAAAACATATATATGGTTTTAATTCTCGCTTTGTATCTCGTGAAGGACTGGTGGTCTAATACGCAGACCTTCTACTCAAATAGGGAGCAGTCTGGAAGCAATTGCCTGCCAGAGCTTTTTGTCAAAGCTTAGCGGTGCGGCTCGCTTGATTTTACCAGTAGGATGCGCGCACGGTTCACTGTAAATCACAAACCAGCACACCTTTTTTAGTTGAGATGTTTGATATAGAACTGCGTTGAAAAGATGTATAACGGCAGGAAATGCTTAGGCTGCTGATTTGACTTGGAGTTTCCGAGTAATTTTTTTATGAGTCGAACGGTGAAACGATCCACCAAAGCTGCTCCAACAGTAAATTTCGGATGGCGTATTGGGAGTTTTTGAAACAGATGTGTACGACAGTGATACAAAACTCATCCTCAACTACAGCATCACCAGTGTTTTGAACATTTCTGATATAGTCAAACAGTTTGGTTGTTAGATACTCACTCGCAAATTTTGAGGAAGTCGAATGTGGTTTCCCAAGTAATAAAAGAGAATTACGAGTGTGCACACAGGAATCAATCTACTTTTAAGAGTCTTACTTAGTTTATACGCAAAAGAGCGAGGTTAGTTAAGATTCGGCTTTCGCCATGGTCTTCACAGCGTCGTCCAACGAGTTTGCTAGTCAGATCGCTCGAGACTGGGAAGCCTTTCACTCATTCCTTTAACATACCTTCTTAGTGCTTTCCTCCGTCCTCCCACTGAATCACGCCAGAGTGCAGGTCAGTAAAGGAAACAAAAAGATCACTTGGGTTCTGCTTAGTCAGTTGGCGTTTTCTTATGGCACGCCAACGGCTTTTTTTTCCCAAGTCAGCGTCGCGTCTCAATTTGGGTTTTTTTTTTCTCTTTCTGTTGCGGGCGCGCGTGCGGTTCCAAAAACAAAATTCAAAAAATAATAATAATAAAATAAAGCATTTTGTTTTTGTTTGCCTTTTGAAATTGGCTAGTGTGAAGGGGGGGGGGGGGGGGGGGTATCACTTGCTTGTTTCAAGCCTAACGGCGCTACGATATCCCATCAGAAAAAAAAAGCCAAAATGAAGTAGACTCTCGCCTCTGAAAAGCTCTAGTATGACTCCCAACAGGCCTCCACCGTTTCCCCTTCTCTATTAACAATCCTCTCATTACTAACTAAAACACTGTTCTAGAGAAAGCCTTATTTACTTTTACTCCGCTTGATGACATCAGAAGCATTCTGATTGGTGTCTAAAGAAGGCTCACGACAAAAGTCTGCCACTTGATTCTCTCTTTATTTCATCTTTTTTTTTGGATTGTGCAAAGCCTGTTTTTAATAGCGATTTTCTAGATTTCAATTGGGTTGGATGATTGGAAATTTCAGGGCCTTGATTTGTCGGTTTTGTGGGCTGATTTTGGAGGAGGGGAAGGACGGTGGGATACTCTTAGCCGGGTGCCAGGTTTTGCTTGTCGGTGCGATGTAAGGTTCGGAGTTTACAATTCAATTTCGAACACGGGAGAAACATATAAAGTTACTGTACGATGCACCATCCATGGAATGTCACACAAATACTTGTTGTCTTCACGCAACTCGAAACGTTGCACACTTTTTTTTTAGTAACAAAAATGCATCTTAATACATAACGTCATATCAAAAGGCTCACCGCATTCACCATCACCTGCACCTCGGGGGCAGAACTCTTTATTCCAGAGGCCCTCGCTACGACCTCGCTGACAATGGCCCGTACACTCTCGACCGGTACCGTTGATGATGAGCTTGGACTGGCGCCAGCACCAGTGTAGGTTGCAGCACGCGCCTGCATGGAGGGCGAAGGAGTGTGTCGTCGCGAGACTTGAAATGTTATATCTTTTGAGCGTAGCTCGAGCTTTGCTGCGAGGTCGCGCCAGAACTTGCTGACTAGACTGGTGGTGTCGAGCTGGTTGAGAACGAGAGCGAGGAGCGGCAGTTGCTCGTCATGGCCCACCGGAGTGTCCGTTGAAATTCCTGCAAGCACAGCTGAGAGTGAGCGCAAATCGTCGACCTTGTCGGTGCAGTCCTCCATCGCCCGCTCGAGCATCACTGCTGACGCCGTTGAGCGTGTAATAACAGTGACGCATGACGAGATCTGGCTAGCGAGGTACTGCGTGACTGTAGAGGTAAGGGTTGTGGGCGAGTACAGGTATAGACTCAAACACACGGGTGCGATCCGGCTCATCGCATCCCCAGCACCACCTCCTTTTACCGCACGGTGTCTAAAGTTGGCCACCGCACTACGTAGACGAACCCGCAGTCCTTCGTCAAGCTCGGTGACCTTTCTGGCAAAGTGTGGACCCAGACCAAGCTGTGAAAGGCTTTGGTTGCTCGCGAGCTGGCTGTGTAGCTGCTGCACAGCACGCACGCACTGTGGAAACACGCTAGGGTCGCGTCCAGAAGTCTGATCAAGTCGTACTACCTGTTCTAAAAGGCGCACAAAGTCCACTAGCGCACGTAGTAATGCTGAAGAGGCTCGCAGGTTGATGAGCTCCTGATGCAGTTTCTTGGCTTCATCGTGCGGTCGCAGCACATCATTCTGCAGCCTTTGATATGATGTATTGGTGGCGGCAAGACTCTGGCGCACGTAGTGAAGAATTGAGTCGGCAGTCTTGACTTGGCCGGCATAGTTGATGAGATCTTCGTAGTTTTTCTCAGACTAGCAAAGGTTAGCCCCTTTTACGACGATAAAACAAGCGAAACTCACAGTCTTTTGAATCAGCTCATCAACTGCCTCCAGATCGTACTGTACCCGCTTCGATGCCGGGTCGAGATCGATAGTGTGGTCGGAGGCATCATTCGTGCCCAACACGAGCGTGTTTGCAAACGCAATGACATCAAAGTCCTCCGCCAGAAACAGTTCGTAGTCAATATACTCGTCTTGTTCATCCTGCTCGTCCACCAGCCGGTTCTCAGACTTCGTACTCACACGCGCCTCGACGCTCGTCTCGGCCATTGTGGTGTTGGGTTGCAAGCCTACGCACCCGCGGGAAATTTTGAAATCTTTAAATTACACCATATCATACATTAATACAAAACCCAGACCAATTAGGAAGTCATAAAATCAAGTAAATCAGCCATGTAATTTCCCAGGGACGGGTTCAGGGCAGCGACCTTGAGAATGTTATCTTGCACGCCGAGTAGAGCGTCGCGACCAACTTGCACGCGTGCTAGGTTCCGTAGCACCAACACAGCCGTCAGCGATACACCACAGGCTTCACCACTCTCATCAACAGCGGTTATACACGAGACAAGCTCATATGGAGGACGGTAGCGAGTCGTTCGTGCGTCGCGCGCAGATGTAGCCGGCGGAAGCGGAAGCTGGAGTGCAGCAACTTCGCCTGTTACGGAACTTCCCTGTACACCCTGTCGAGCGTCGTCAATCTCAGTCAGGTGAGTGAGAACGTGAGCCGAAGCAACCTTTCGGTCGGGTGTGCCAGAATCGCCAAATCGGTTGCATGTCTTCCATCGACAGTTGTAAGTAATGACGCTGGAGTCAGGTTTCTGGTGAGAAGCTTCCCCATCCGTCATCTCAACGTCAGCTTCATCAGCCGGAGCGTCAGCGGAGGGCTCTTTGTTTCCACTAAGATGGGCACTGAGAATATGTTCGTACAATTGCTTGGGACCAGCAGCAGTCTCGGTACACGTCTCGGATGAAGTATTGCGCCACTGGCAAGCGATATAAACTCGTCCGCTGGGCGACATGGGCATCTCTCGAGGTTTGATTCCCCGAATAATAAACTTTTGACCCTGTGGGGTTTGAATAACCATAGCAGCAGCAGAGTTGAATGCAACACTGACGTTTTTAATAAAGTCAGCTGCGGGAAGCAGTCGTCGTCCCTGTCGAATATACTCTTCAAACTGTGACTCGTAGGCTTTCCAAAGGGCAATTTGTGTAACATCACTGCTGGGATCTTCCTCAAACGAAGCCCGCATCCACCACATCGCTCTGTCGGGCTCTTGGTAGTTGAGAAGCTCCTTGATGAGCCCATCGGGCAGTTTCGGAGGGTTGATGGGCACAGGCAATTTCTTTTCGGCCTGGAGAGTAGCCGTGCTAGAGAAAACGCGAGTCTGGGCCTGGTACAGCAAGAGACGTACAAGCTGACGCACGAATTCTATGCTGACTTTAGAATCGAGAATTATTCCGACATTTTCCTTGTAGATGGTGTATTGATATAGAAAGTCCAAACAAGCCGACACAAGCTCTTCATCACCTTCCAACAACAAGCAGTGGCTGATAGCACCAATAATATTTGTGTCGAGTTCTTTGAGCACGTTGGTTCGATCGTGAATCAAAAGCCTGGCTAGCGAACGAAGAGCACCCAACAAAACACTGCGATCCTGGCTGTTGAGACACTCAATCACAGCTAAAAGAAAAGAATCTGTTGGCGAATCAAGTGTGATGTGAATACTAATGGCTTCGGCGACATCTAATCCGTAGTGTTTGAGTTCGACGAGGATGGAGGATTCGGGAATGAGAAGGCATCGAGTGATGACAGACTTTGTGTTTTTAAGTGTGGACAAATACCGCGCATTCTCCTGATTAAGAGAAGCATTTCGTAAAACCAAAGCAGCTTCTAGCAATTTTTCGCGTTCTTGTTGATCATCGTGGTAGGCGAGCGAGGTGACAATGCTCAAGGACGATGTATCTTCGACTGTGCGACTTTCCGGATCATCCTCAATCTTAAAATTCTTTGTTTCCTCGACAAACACCGGTGAAAGGTTGATTCTTCGAACCAAAGCTTGTGCTAGACCTGGGAGCATATCAAAGCGCAAACCGTCGACCTGTTCATACGACATTTCGACCAGACTGTGCAGAGCCCAATTAATTTCCGAGGGAATATTCGATCTAAGTGCCAATGCAATACGCGATACACTGTCGGTACTGGTCAAGCCCTGTACGACACGCTTTGCCAGCGTATAAGGATCGCTGCCATCCTGGGCCTGCGACGTGCTGACCGATTGAGCGGCAACTGCAATTCGTGTTCCATCACTTTTCCCAATCGAAGGTAAACTCTTGAGTCTTTTGGCGACAGACACCCGGCCGGTAGAAGCATTTGCAGTCAGTTGCTGGAAGGTCGCAGGTGCAGACGCGGGAGTAGACACTGGGTGTGGCATAGGCGGCGCAAAGTACATTGCAGCATGGCCCTCAGCAGGCGTTGACGGCGCAGGTGAAAGCGACATTTAGGGGCCCCTACCAAATAAACAAAGAAGCTGTTTTGCTGAATCTAAGAGTGGTGGTTTGTCTTTTCGCTTGGTGCACCCCTTTTAACATTCTAAACACAGTTTACTTAGTTGCCATGTCAACCAGAGATTTTGTCTTTCTTGTGCCTCGGTGAAATTCTTTTTTGATATTAAAACAATGTCGCAAATCAAAGGAAAGGTAAAGAGCAGTGGCAAGTGGGGGAGTCTTTTTTTAAAATACTAATAAAAACAGACTGGACTGTTATTGGCACGGGCGTGGCATCACATCGACGTCGCAAAGGAAGAGCGGACGCTTGGCCGGTTGGCAAGTGCAATTGCCTCGACATTGATTGGAAAACACAAGCCAACATCTGATCCCTCGGGTAAGGAAGAGTTATAATGTGGCTTTGGAGTTTCTAATCTGTTGTAGTGGATCTTGGAGACTATGTTGTGGTGACAAACTGCAGCCAGCTCAAGGTATCGGGCAAGAAGAAGACCGACAAAATCTACTACTCGCACACTGGCCGACCTGGTGTTGGTTTCAAGGCTATTTCTATGGATCGCGTCGTTGCAAGGATGGGTGAGGGTGAGGTCCTCCGTCGTGCAGTTAACGGCATGTTGCCCAAGAACCGTATGCGCCAACTCCGCTTATCCCGTCTCCTCGTTTTCGACGACGCCCACAACCCTTACAAGGCCAACATAAGCAAGTACTACACAAATACTGGCCCTACTCGACCCACCCTTGTTTCCAAAATCGAATCGGTCGACTCAACCAAACAATAAACGACTCCCCACCACTACATTGTATATAGTACCTACGGTAAATCGGAGAGAAAAAAAAGGTTATTTAAAAAAAAATTATATCATTCCATTGAGTGTAATAAACGCCTGAAAAAAAAGTACTAAAAAAGCGACATTCATCTAACCATTATATATATCCCTTAGAGCTTGCTCTTGACCCGGCCAAAGGTGGCTGTAATGAGACCATTGGGGTCTGACTGGGGAGAGTAGACTTCAGCATCAACGCCAGTGTTCTTTGTGCCGTGGTGCCAATCCAAGCTAAGCTCAAAGTAATGCTTGTTGGGAAGGGCCATGCTCACATCCTTCAGATCAACATAGCGCTCAAGGATTTCATTTGAGATATTAAACATAGTGGCCTGCACGGAAGCAGAGTTCTCAAGTGAGAATGTGCGAAGAGCAATCTCGAGAACGGAAGCAAAGGTGGTGTTGAACTTGCCGCGGGCGCTCAAGACTTCACCAAGAGTCTTGAAGGGGTTCCAATTGTAGGACAATTCGAGATCGGTAGACAAGATTCGATCTTCAGTAGGCTTGAGACTGGTGTAATCGCAGACGGGGAACCCGGAGAAGGCCGAACCAGTCGACTTCAGAATGGTAACATCCTTGACACTCGATCGAATCAGAATAGGCTGGCCACGCGCAACGACAGCATCAACCAAACGCTTCTCACGACCCAAAATGAAGGAATGGTCATGGAGAGAGCCGTTGACGGTCTGGCGGTTCCATTGGAGGTGGTCGATGTGGACCTGCACCTTGTGGATGTGGGAGTACTTTTCGATGAAGTGCGATCCCAAGATGGCAGCAAAGGTCTCGGGGGGGTCAACAGCATTCTTCTTTGCAAGAATATAGATAGTATTCTTAACGGTATCAGTGGGCACAACAACAGAGTTGTCGGCCGCGGTGTAGGAAGTATCGATATCACCCGATAAGAGAACTCGTACACGCTGTTCGTGCACGGTCTGGTGCTGGCGATTGGCAGGGTCTCGTTCGACCTTGAGCAATCGCACGTTATCCTTACCGTAAGCAGCAGCAGTTACCAAAGTGTTGACCATTGTTGTTCTTCTTTGTAATTAAAAAAAAAAGTACTTGACAGGTGTGATTTGCCCGTTTATATACTGGCTCAGGTGCGCTCGGAGAACGCCGAAAGTACGGGCTTCTGCGGGTTGAATCACGCGAGTTTCTTGATCTTAATTCTGAATTCTTTACTGTGTTTTGAATTTGATTCTCTGTGTTTTGCAGTTCGTAGGCCTTGTTTTAAGTGGTTTTTAGTTTGGTTGGTGGTTTGGGTTGAAAGCTGCTTCATCAACGCGATGGTTGAAGGTTCGATGGCGGAGCTTCAGGCGACGCTGGTGGTGGGAATCATTGGTATGGGAGATATGGGCAGACTCTATGCTCGTGTATTGTCGAACTCTGGCTGGAAGTAAGCTTTGTTTTTTTCCAACTTGCGATAAGGGTTTACGGGACTAACAGGCCAGAGTCCTCGCTTGCGATCGTGAAGACAGATACGAAGCTTTAAAGGAAGAGTACAAAGGTTTGCAATCTATTTGAAACACCTCAATATCGGCGTTTTAACGCGGTTGTAGATTCTTCTGTCGAGATTGTGGAGAATGGCCATTGGGTCTCACGACGAGCCGACTACATCATTTACTCGGTTGAAGTTGAAGTCGTAAAGAAGGTTATTGCTACCTATGGTCCTTGTACGTTTGCTGCTTATTGTTTGGATTGATTAGTTTGGACTGACCACTTTAAAGCTACAAAATATGGGGCAATTGTCGGTGGACAGTCCTCGTGCAAGACTCCCGAAGTCGAAGCCATGGAGAAATATTTACCTTCAGATGTTGACATTGTCCCGATCCACTCCCTGCATGGACCGGGGGTGAATCCTACTAGCCAGCCCTTGATTATCATTGGCCACCGTGCGAGCCAGAGGAGCGTTGATATCGTTACTGAAATTACCAGCTGCTTTCACTCTACTCAAATATTTCTCAGTGTTGAAGAGCACGATCGGATCACTGCTGATATTCAGGCTGTGACACACGCTGCCTTCTTATCGATGGGAACAGCGTGGCAAGCAAACGCTGATCTACCATGGGAGGTCAGTCGACTCACCGGTGGTATTGAAAATGCCAAAATTAATATTGCTCTACGGATTTACTCTAGTAAATGGCACGTTTATGCCGGGTTGGCTATAGAGAATCCAGCAGCCCATCGTCAGATCTTGCAATATGCAAACTCAGTCACAGAACTTTTCAAGCTCATGCTTCAAAACAAGCGTGAAGAGCTTACTGAGCGTATATTTGCGGCTCGTGAATTCGTTTTTCACAAGGCGCTACAAAAGAAGAGAGGCCACTCGAAGCTCTTGCTCTCCGACGACCTTCTCGATCAATTCTCCCTCTCTATCCAAGCTCCTGGCGGTGAACGTAAGCCAAACTCACACCTGAGTTTGCTGGCTATTGTCGACTGTTGGTGGAAACTTGGAATTGTTCCCTACGACCACGTCATTTGCTCTACACCCCTTTTTCGAATCTGGCTGGGTGTCACCGAGTACCTTTTCCACTCTAAAGAGGCTCTGGTGGAGTGCATTAATGCCGGCCTTGAAGACAACTCATTCAGAAAGGACGACTTGGAGTTTACGTTTGCCGCTCGCGGATGGTCAGAAACAGTGCGCTTTGGAAACTACGAGCTCTACCGCAAGCGGTTTGAAAACACAGCGGCGTTCTTTGCCCATCGGTTTCCGGACGCGTCCCGGGTCGGTAACGCTATGATCAAAACCATCTTGGAGCACACATCGTACGACTCGTCTCGTACTGCCTCACAGACTATAAAAGATGAGTCTAGCTAGTGATCTCGTCCATGTATCTACGTTTAATTTGAGATGATTTCTATTCTTCCTCATACGATGCCAACTATTTGCGCAAGAAAAAAATTAATAAATACAAAATATAATTGAATACCGTAGCTCCATGCCAACCCATGTAAATTTCACCTTATTGTTATACACCCTGTTTTTCAGCAAGACATCTCTTGCTGTTTCATAATTGAAAGTTGCTTGTGCTACTTCATTTTTCAGGCAGACAGATCTTGCTAAAGATCTTGTTCAGACTGAAGAGTTCAAGTATGAAGCGCCGGATTGGACTGCGGTAGCGGTAGTTCTCAAGCAATCTGATAGCCTGTTCGAAGATCTCCGAGTCCGAAAAAGTTTCAGGATATTGTGCCTCGAGCTTGACGAGGAGCCGGCTGGCCTCATTTGCAAGAATCTGGTTGCCAAGGTTGCAGAGACAGCAGAGTACTTGCATTTTGATATCCGAATTCTGTTCAGGTAGCTGCCCAGCTTCCATCATCTTGATGGCGTATTCAACTGAAACAGTCGGCAAATCTCCACTATCTTGTGCAAGTGAAGGTCCTCCCAGTGGGCCGTCGGAAGTAATATCCTTACTTTCTTCCCAGTCTGGACATCTTAACAGTGATTTAAGGCTCCTGGGCAGCGCACAACCAATTGGCTCGTTGGCGGTGTTGAGAATGCTCTCCCAACCAAGCTCGTCAAGGACTTCGATTCCCAGCGGCGTTTGAGAAATCATACCAATTACAAAAAAAGCTGTACCGCGTAAATTCCATACAGGCGACTCGGTAGCAATAAACATGATGTCTCCAGCAAGATCAAACGGTAAACCAGCTTGCTTAATGGGCTCTGTCGGGCGCGGTACTGAGATCGGAATCACATCGTCGTCCTCTTGTTCAGCGTAGTGGTCTGGTGAGAATTCGCTATCAGACTGAGTTTTAGAGTACCTGCGATTGGCGGAATACGCTATATTTCCCAAGAAAGCGTTTGCTCCAAGTGGTAACGAGGCAATACATCCAATAGCCCACATGCAGGCCTTGAGTTTGCGAATCACCTCGTGATCCTTGGTCTCATCTCGATGCTTGTGGATGTATCGAGCAAACTCTTCAAAGTATCCAGTCCTAGCAAGCAAATCGCATCCCTGTTGCGTGCGTGCGAGTTCGCGGAAAAAGTGAGGAGGCGCCATTACAGGTCGACCGTAATGCGATTCAACATCCTCGTCGTCTGCGGCAACTTCACCCGCTTCGTATTCACCATTGACACTGCTATGTGGGATAGACGGTCTTCCATTACTCTTAGCAGCAGGAGCTTGACTAGTAAGCTGGAAATCCTTTACACCTAATAGCGGTGCCGAGGAATCATTGACATCGCTGATTGACTTCAAATGACCACTAACTCTCTGTCTCGATTTGTCAATAGGTTTCGTGAGATACGATTCGTTAAGGGCAGTCTCAATATCATCCACGTACTTCAGATTGCCTTCTTCGACCCAATATCGCATGGCCCAGTCGATATAATTCAAGCTTTGAAGATATCTAAAGCCAATCGACGAAGATAAAAACGTCAAAAGTAGAGGCGATGTAGTATCTCCCAAATGATCCAAGTTTGGCCGGCAGTCGACAACGTATTGCAAGTTATGAGTCGAGAGACTACAGACGTCACCAAGCACACGCACAGCCAGCTTTGATACTTCAAAGTCGGGATCATAAAGTTGCTGAACAAGTAATTTCATGGCCCATTCACCAGTTTTGGAATCCGGGGTAGCCAGAGTCCGCAAGTGTTGAGTAGCAAAGAGGCGAACATCCTGGTTTCCGGTTGTAAGGAGCTTTGTGAAAATAATTCGAGGATGATCATGTAATTCAAAGTTCATATTCGAAATAAATAAAATCATCAAGTCTGAGCGGTCTTCCAATTCACTGAGATGGTAAAACATGTTGAAAATCCTCCATCTTTGCAGCATCTTAATTCCATTTGGATCACGCGACAGAGTACCCAGCATCATAAAGTAACCATAACATAGAGTGGCTTTTATCCTAAATGCCGAAAAAAGAGGATCAGCAGAAGTAATACCACTCATTGGATCGAGTTGTGCCAAGCATTCTGCAATCTGACGAAGTAGTTTATTTTCTTGTAGATATCGAACACCATCTGCACACGAAAGCAAAGTTTGAAAGAGTGCACATCCAATGCGAACAACTTTAAGATTGCGAGGCGTTCGTTTAATGTATGAAAACCTGTATTTAAAGGGTCTAAAAAAGGACATGAGTCTTTTCACAAATTTAGTCGATCGAATAGCTTCATCTAAACGTTTGGGGTTTCGTAAAGGACCTTGAATAATATTTTCTAATGCATCCCAATTCCATTTGGAATAGTTTTTGGTAACCAAAATTTGTGTGTCCATAATGAGACTTCGGAAATGTTGGTCTTCAATCTGCAGACCAAGAGTCATCTTTACGACAGTCTTCTTCTTGGATCGAGACCGATGCTTAGCCGCAATCATATACTCGGCAACATGAGCTGAAGAAAAATCAATATCGGTTTTCGTGATTGAACGCATGATACTTTCAATGTGAAAGGCTGCCGTGGAAGGATAAAAGGTTATATCTTCCTTAGAATCACCTTGAGTGTCAAATAAAGCAATAATAGAAATCATGTCGCCCACCAACTTCGGAGGCAGTAGTTTCCCTCCCAAAGTGATAATCTCTCCAAGTAGTAATGTTGCTTTTCGAACGTTCCTCTGATCTGTTGCAGTTTTAATGATATGAATCAATCTTTGCAATAAATCGCACTCCAATAAAATTTGCAAAATAAGTGCAGTATGTTGCAGCGTCAAATCAAAGGATTGATCTGTATTGGTAAAATCGCTAAAGGAATATTTTAAGGGTGCCGCACCAGTGAAATTGGAGCTCGAGACTGGTGGAACACCGATGATGCCATGAACTTTCTCGCCATCTAAATATGAATTTGTCCATGTGGGTTGCTTTATCCGCAAGATTTCAAAGATGATCTCCATGGCAATGTCTCGTAAAATGGGAGTGGGTGACATCAAGCTGTCAATGAATATCCGAATAGCACGGCAATTAAAGGCACTCAGACCGAATAATCCTGTCCATGAATTGAAAAAAATGGTGAGAATCTGCGCCTCGTTATGTAACTTTTCGTCATTCACTTGTCCCTTCAAGTGCAAATCGGCGAATCCAGAAACAATATAATCCATACAGTTTAGTGAATGCAAATACTTTCGAGTCTCCGGGCCGTTTAAAATATAAAAAAAGGGTATTGCAAGAGGAAGTGCAATCTCCGGCGGGCCGTCAATCACATTGTGGAAAAGCATTCGAACAGCACCACCCTTGTGTGCAAGTTCTGGATCAATTACCAAAAGTTCAGCTAATGTTTCCAAAACTGCAGCACGGAGTTTGTCGTCGTTCTGTTCGGCAACAGCAACTAATGCACGCACGAGTCCTTTTTTTAAATATTTTGTGCCTCCTGGAATTATCAAAAACATCCTAATTGCCTTGAGGGCTTGAATCCGCTCTGGGTGAGCTTTGAAATCGCGACAAAGTGTTCGAATAAAGAAATACTCAATATGTAGATCACTCATCTTTTCAAAAGATATTGCATCCACAACAGCATATCTATACAATCTATAGCCACATGCAACAATTTCACGTTCCGGAAACATTAAAAGCCCCAAGACCCGCTTGAGATAAGTGTCCATTCGAATATCATATCGTAGTAGTGGGTTCCGTTTTAACAAATCGACTAGAGTATTTGCCTTGTCAATGAGAAGAGCTAAAGGTTGGTTTAAATCGCCGATTGACTGTAGTAAATCCGTATATGACCATTTTGGGCTTCTTCCAGGCGACAAAGATACGCTGGTATGTGAAGCCTGCGGTATAGGCACTTCGGTATAGACATTCGGCAAAACGACACGAAGACCTGGCCGCTTTGACGATTTAGTATTATTAATATTGGTTGAAAAAGTCTGAACGTCGGTAGTTATCATTGGGCTTTTTGTAACCTGATCCGAATGGCTCGAACGGGCGCTCTGGGAGTCGCGATGCTATAATTATCAGCAAATACTCCAAATATTTCTCCTTATATATGAAGAATTCCCGTAGTTCAAACCTTGTAATTTCCACTCGGAATATCTAACGATCGTCGTTCGGGTTCTTGTCGTTTGGCGGCTCCAGCCTGTATTGGGCCAGTCAGCATGCATCTCATTGATATACCAGGACACTCACACTCATTTGTCTCTGACTGTCACCTCCTACGGGACTCCCATCACTCTGCCCATTCCCAAAGGCAGATATGGGAAATGCTCCTGGAATAGAGTCGCCAAGCCGCTGAGGAACGCTGAAGCTCCCTGGTGCTGCACTTCGCTGTGGACGTAGCCTTTCGGAGTCGAAAGAATCTTTGTCCTTGTCCTTATGCGCCCGCGCGGGACTAGGAGTGGCCATCGCGCCAGCGAGTTGGATATGCTTTCAGTTGGGAAGATGGTTCATCCAACACCGCCAACTCAAACAAGAGCATCGCCAAGCAGAGGTGAGTTTGAACTGAAAAAAAACTTCACTCTTGGAAGAACAATTATACGATGAAGAGAACTTTTTTTAATCAACTAGCTGACAATCAATAATATAAAAGGGCTCTCCCAGGCGATTAATAGTCGAGAAACGCGAAAACCCGAGACAATCTTGCCCAGAAGCCATCGTACGTAGTTTATTCAGAATATATACAAAGACTACGGTATAAATCACCCTTTATTATTTGCTAAAAGGACTCAAAGGCTAAAATTCGCTCGATCTCATCTGCTGAAAGCTAAAATTAAAGCATCCTTGATAAAACCAAAAGAGAATACGTTTCCCACAAAACAGGACATTACTGTCTTTAAAACTGAAACTGTTTTTGGTGGTCGTGGTTAAAACAAAAAAAAACGGGGAGAAGCTTTGAAAGGCTTTCCCCACACTTTTTAATCTACAGAATTGCGATGCCGCGAACGAAGCGCGAAGATAGCGATGAGGATAGCGATGAAGAATACAGCTCGAGCAGGAAAGGTTCAGCATCTGGAACTTCAGCTCGTAGACGCTCCAAGCCGGTTGGAGAACAACTGACGGCCAACGAGAAGAGGGTATGTCCGTGTATCCGGTTCATTTGAATCAGCTAACAAACTAGGCAAACCACATTGCATCTGAACAAAAGCGGAGGAAAGCCATCCGCGAGAGTTTTGAGAGACTCACTACAATTGTCCCGACTCTCGATGCGAGTCACCAGCGTAAAGAGTCAATCATCCTCCAGCGATGTAAGAACCTTTGTATTGGACCACCAACAAATGTTCCTGTTTTACTAATAAATTATAGCTGTATCACACATGAAAAGTCTGTTGAAAGAGCATGAAGAGCTTAAAAAGAAAATCCAAGAGCTAGGAGGAACGGTTCCCAAAGAGTTGAGCGTCGAAGAGTGACATAAATCGCACGACAGATGAGTATTATGCTGGATATATGTATTTACAGGAACGGATATTGGTGGCTATCGGAGTTTTATTTGTATTTATTGTTTATGGGTCATATAACGAGGTTTCTATTGGGAAGAAGACTGGGAGACGTCATCAAATCTCAAACAGTTCTTATCTACAAAATTGATCTAGCTAAAGTAAAATCTATAAGAAATATTGTAGTGCCAACCAGTGGCGTTTCTTAATATTTTATGCATCACCATCCTTATCAAAACGTGAACAGGCTCTTGAACTGCAGACACCGGCTTCCAAGAATATCCCAATCGTTCCTCGAAATCCACATTTCAGAACAAATGTTCAGCTTAACATATACACTTCCCCCCTTCCATACTAAAAACGTAGGATCCATTTCGCGTGGAATAGGGATTACAGTAATACCACTGTTTGTTGCCCACATTCCGACTCGGTCTTCCAGCAAACGGGAAAATTCGGAAAAGTTGGCCCCTCCACCCGTGATAATAACATTTTCATACATTCTAGCCGGACGAGTGGAATCTCCTTTGCCAGATTGTGTGATGCTTTCAATTAGAGCATGGTCTAAAGGCGCCAACGGAATAGCTCGAGGATCAAGTTTGCGAGTAGCACTGGACTCAGAATCAGCAATAGCTTCAACCACAGGAGTTCCGGGAATTGAAGAGTGAGGAGTCGCATCAACTGAAGAATTTGGAATAGCAGATTTTTTGTTCAAAGCACTATTGACTGAAGGTTTGGGATCGTCCTCAATATCAGAAAGTTTTTCATCTTCAATATCTATGTCGTCAAACGTTTCAAGATCATCACTTTCTCGTTTAGGAAAATAGGACGATATCTTCAGCTGAGCCTCAGAAGTAGGGTCATCCTCGGTACCAACGTAAATGTCTGTTGATCGCTTGATTATCTTGTAGCGATCAAGTAGTTTTTCAGAGTAATCAAACAGCTCAGGATAAAAGTATCCTAATATAGGCAACATAAGCTCTTCGTAAGCTCTAAAGGAATGCTTCTGAGTAAGGTGGCCTGGTGATCGCTGGTAAAAGGAATAGGCCTGAATAGCAAGATCGCTATCATTTGCTGTGCAATACTTCTCTTTAAGCTCAGTGACAAGAGTATAGTCGTAGGCATAGTTTAAATTGAGAGATGAGTAGGGAAAGCTTGCAGTTAGTAAAAGTTTGGCAAATGCTTCCGTCAGATCATTTCCACCAAACTTTATATTCACTCGAGTATCAGGAATAACCATTCCTTCGTCGACGCAAGAAATCGACGTCTTTTGAGCACCAATGTCTACCACACAAGCTGTTGAGATGCCGGCGCCAAATGTCGCGCCTATGGATTCTTGCAGGATTGAAACGGCACCAAAGCCAATTTCACGCAAAAGGAAGTCAATCATGCTAACAACGTATTGCTTTTGATACAAGTCTGGAATGATAAAAACAGCTGAATATCCGTCAAGACTTGATTTTTTTATTCCAAGCTCGTTTTGAATGACCTCTTCCAAAATGGTAGAAATGTCACCGTAGACATCTTGAATAGAATCATAATCTTTTTCATTTAGAATACCATCCTTAAAAGGGTACCTAATATTGTATCGAGGATTGCTATTGGGTGGGATTTGTAAAGCCTATATTATTAGTAATATCTCCAAGGGATTTTATGAACTTCGACGCACCTTTTCTCCCACAAAGAATGGAATGGACTTGTTAACCTCGGTCCAGTCTGTTCGAAAAGGATCATTATGATCAGGTATTTTTTCAGGTATTGAGCGTCTGTTGTAGGTAACGACTAGATCGTGCGAGTTGGGAAGCATCCTGTGTTTGTAGAACCTCATTCTTTCTTTGAAATCACCGGTAACTGTCTCCACAGCAGCAGCAAACTGAGAGAGTCAGTGAATAGTTTGTTATATTTCGATAGCACTCACCTCTGAATTAATAAATACGTCACCCTCACTATTGATGGTACGTTTCGGCGATGGCTCTTGGTCCACCTCAGGTTTGATCTCATTAGGGAGAGCAATACGAGCAATGACATTGGGTATTGTTCTCGGCATTATTTCAGAAGCTAATCCAATCCGTAGATTATTTGAGCCGAAATGAATTACAATCACCTTTGAGCCTGCCTGTTCCTATTGCATCGTTAGCAAAATGCCATAACCGACTCAACAGCCTTACTTTGTCATCAGCATTATCAGGAATTTCTTCGGCCATTGGAGTACCGTTTGCAGTTTCACTGGCTGCGGTGGCTGTAGAGGCCATATTCTTTTTGCGTTCCGCTTCTTTGACCTTGAGCTCAACTAATTGGCGATACATCATCGTCTGAATATATTAGAATACGTCAAAGGATATATACTTGACAATTCATACTTGATCATCGCGCTTAAGGTATTCACTGTCTGGCGTTAGCAATGTCGAGCTCGTCCCAGAACATCACGCTCACCTGTAACAGTTTTTGAAGTTTATAGGAACGGCTGGCAAAAATGAAGTCCGTTTAAGCGAGCTATTCAACTTGCGAACTCCAGCTCCATCGCTGCGAGCTTTCTTCGCTGACGGCATTGGTTTAAGGGCGTAGTTGAGTGGTTGGGTTTTGTCGTTTCAACTAAACCACTGCACAGTCTCACTCGGTTATATCCTCACTGGTTTTTTATAACTATCATCGTTAAATTTGACCTTTACAATGTCCTTCCGTCCTATATTTGCTTGTCGACGAGGGTTCGGCACGTCGGCTCGGTTAGCGAAGAACCCGTACTATCTCATCGACTGTAAGTACAGCGCCACCAAGAACGAGCGTACAAGGCCAGCAACTAACCGTCTGTAGTGATGTGTCGTCAGCCTAGAAGTGGAGTAGATAGTTCTACAAAACTTGAGCATGCCAAAGAAAGTATGGTTTTCGATGCCCGCGAGAATCCCACTACTCGAGGCATGTCTGGAATTGAGAGAGCGAGTAAGTTTTCAACAAAATAACGCTTTTGATGAAATTATATATACTAACTGTACTAAGAAGCAGTGTTTGGGGAAAACAGTGGAAGGAAATTCGTCCAATCCGATGCACACATGAGTATTAAACCCCGGACTATCGGCGGAGTAAGCGTACTTCCTCGCCCTGAAGAGCCCGACAACTGTTGCATGACTGGTTGCTTCAACTGTGTTTGGGAACAATATAGAGAGCACATAGAAGAATGGAATGAGAAGCGGAAAGAGGCAGTACTTGCTTTGAAAAAGACAGGCGGGTCGTGGCCTCCGGACTTTTATCCTCCTTTAAAGATGCTCAAAGAGAATGGAGTTGGTATTGGCAATGAGAGTCCAAGTGAGCTGAAGAAGAAGGAAGTCTCAGATGATGCGGATATCGACCCTGGGTTTGCAGCCTTTATGGCAACCGAGAAAAAGATAAAAGAACGCGAATCAAAGAGAAAGCAAGCACGAATGCGAAAAAGTGGAGCTGCAGCTAGTTTTGCTTCCCAGGCTAGCACAGAACCAGCTAGTAGATCGGCCTCGTTATAAGTTAAACCTCGACCCCTAATTTTTTAGGGTTGACTGCATATACCACACTGCATCTTGTGTATCGTAATATTTATGGAACCTAACGGGGGAGCTCTGAGACGAGAATAATGAGGAAGGTCCTTTTAAGTGTAGATAATATCAGTTTTGAGTTACTAATAGAATTGTATTTAATGTAGTGAAATCCGTGACTAATGGGGTTTTTCTTGGATTGTAGTTATTCTACTTTACATCTAATCATGTAAGGTTGGGAGTTTAATCCTTCTGCTACCCACTCCCTCACATCATGGCAACATCAGTTGATGCTAACATTAGCGAACTACTGAGCATCGTTCCCTCTTACGAGACAAGTGTGATTGAGATCCTCGATAAAAAACTATGGTTGATAGCTACACAGATAGGAATGCGTGAGTACTGATAGGAGCTGCGCAGGACTAGTCTGACAACGCAGTTCCTGCTGAACGCGACCGACTTGGGACTGATAATTTGTTTGACTATTTATTTGATTTTTTGGACACACGTTTTCCAGCTTCAACTATCTATCAAGTTTTAAGAGTCATAGTAAACCTCGGGGCGGACAGCGGTAAGCAACTTTGATCCGAAATTGATATCAAGATCTAATCTCCAGATTAGAAACAAATAGAATTACTACTTGGGAACGCTCGGAGAGTGGCGAGAAATTTATTCCTCTGCTTGAATACGAAGACAAAGATGTGATGGCCGGTTTGTGTAGCTTGATCTACAATCTCGGCCAGACAAATGGTATTTATAGGAATATTTTATATTCAACTTACTAATAGACTATATGTAGAGGAGGTTAAGGTGGCCATAGGAAAATCTCAATTCCTTTCACAGTTAATAAATCATGTCGGGGTCTCGAAATTACCATTTATCGGGCCAGATATCGGATACATTATCCTGCAAATATTTGATCTATTTTCTGAATCTGGTAAATTTTATGTTGTTGTTCTCGTGTTTTGTTCTAATACACTCTAGAGTATTTTACAACGGCTCCAGAAAGTTTCATACCTTTGATTTTACAAATTAGCCAGTTCTATAGCCTGCCTGCTGATGAAGTGGAGGAGGCAATATTCCCCTTTTTATTTAGATCATCTAGAGGTGAAGGCTTCAGAGTTACAAAAGACTCACTATATGGGATGCTGATCCTCTATCAGTCTCTTCAAGAAGATAGAGGAGCTCAAGGAAAAAATGGAATTCTTGAGCCATCATACTACTATGCACTTATTCCGTATTTTTTTGACCAGCGCTTTCTCTCCGATGAGCTAACAGTTAATGATCCTCTGACTAAGATCATTCTATCAATGTTTAATAGCGAGAACAAATCAGATCAGTTGCTTGCTCTGTTAATAATCAGCCGAATTCCTTACGGTGAGTATATAATTGTAGCGCGTGCCTGATCTAACACGTTAGACAATGTGGAAATCTGGAGAGTTATAACTTCAAACTACGGATTGCCTGAACCTATTATCAAGCTTATGTCTTATTTCTCTGGAATTATAATTCCCAAATCAGATCTGATAGAAACCAAAGTAAGCTGGTCCGACTTGTATTCTACTTATGTCTTTGGAGCCTTCCCTGCGCCAGAGCTAGATAATCCTAGTTTAAGAAGCGGTTTTGACGGGAAACTTCTAAGTGAAACACTTCGCTTCATAGGACTTTTGTATATATCAGGTATGCTTATAACCCTTACACGTTCAATCTCTAACTCCAAAGTTATTCCTCTTCAACTTTCAGTGGCTTTCCCGGAGACTCTGGGGCTTGTTCTACGAGAAATTATTGCCGACTGTGGCAAGGGCGAATGTTTAAAATATGCTTTGATTTTGACAAAATTCTTGCTCTCCAATGACTGCCCTCAGCTTCGTATACCTGACGGTTATACCGATTCCAAATCACTCGCAACCATGATATTTACTTATAAAAATGGTGAAATCTATCGAAGGCTTTTGGAACTTTCTGCAGATGAAGAATATGGCGATGATGCTGCTTTGCTGCTATGTGTAGCACTACAATCTATCGATAGGAACTACGAAGAATATTCAAGTTCAGGCGACAAGACACACACGCTGTTGATCTGGACTGATGTCTGTAATTCTGAGCCGTTTGTCAAGAAAATTCAGGCCTGGGTTTCAAACAAAGAAGCAAGTATCACCAAGCTCAAGAGCGCGTTAGCGATGATGGAAACTGGATATGAGGTTGGCTTATCCGCGATTGTTGATAAATGTCTTCCAGTTCATTTGTGTAAACAGCTTTCTAAAGAAATCAAAGAGGACCGAGAAGGCAATTTTCCCATCTCAAAGGTACTGCCAAACCGGATACTGGAGCTTGCATTGTCAAAGACCGATATTTGAGGGTTTAAAAATCAGCATGATAATAATAATAATAAAAGGCATTTAAACGATTTATCTTTGGTTTTACAGAAAGAATTAAATCAAGTATGGAATATAGTTAATTCCCATTGAGGGCCGTAGTTGAAAAAAAAAAGTGACATACCATGATTGAATTATAACTGAAAACTAAAACTACACTATTGAGACTTGTAATTGATAAATAAAGAGGGGCTTGCTCTTGATATGCGGCCGATTGAGGTATACCCTGTTTAGTAATTTAAGATTACTTGGAGGTATCTGCAAAATCACCCGATTCAAAAATCTTTTAGTAATAACGACGGAAAGCTGGAATTTATTTTGAAGGTCGAGTTGCTTCAACTTGAAAGAAATTTTCTTTAGCATCTACAAACACGCCGCCAAAAAAGACAACAATGTCAGGATCGCGGAAAAGAGCAGCTGAAGATATTCTGACCGAGACATCTGGTCTCGGGCACAAACGAACACGATCAGAGCAGTCTGGAGGCCGAGGTCACGGTCGTAGCGCATCGGTGACGTCGGTCACTGGTGCTCGCAGCTATGCCCGAGGTCGACGCAACCAGGTCGTCATCAATCAGCCTGCACAGCTCAAGACTGAACGTTTGAATGTTTACGTGTTTGGCTCGGGCTCAATGGCTGAGCTTGGATTAGGTCCGCTTGCCAAAAACAAGGAGGTTAAGCGGCCACGATTGAACCCATTCTTGCCCATCGACAGCGTCGGTGTTGTGGACATGTCCGTTGGTGGAGCACACACCTTGGTCATTGACCACACCGGTGAGGTCTGGTCCTGGGGAGGAAATGATCACTTTGTTCTTGCCCGTGACACTTCCAAAGCTCCTGAGCAGTTGCGTGATATGGACGCCGACGAAAACGATAGCGACGATGATGAAGGTGATCTCAACCCCCTTGAGAGTACACCAGCAAAGTGTGAGGGTTTACCTACTGATACCCCCATTGTCCAGGTCTCGGCTACAGACAATCTTTCTGTCGCTCTCACTGCGACCGGTCAGGTCTGGGCCTGGGGCACCTTCCGCTGCAACGAAGGCATTTTGGGATTCAGCGAGTCGACTACATTTCAACGTGTTCCTACAGTGATTCCCAAACTCAATAATGTTGTTCAGGTCGCTTCTGGCAAAGACCATATCTTGGCATTGACTGCCTTCGGAACTGTATTTGCCTGGGGAAACGGACAACAGTTTCAGCTTGGACGTCGAATCGTGGAGCGAACTCGTATGCAGAGTCTAGAACCCCGAGAGTTTGGTCTCAAGAACATTGTGTTTGTTGGCTCAGGTGAGTATCATTCGTTTGCCATTACCGCTGATGGCCGGGTTCTTGCATGGGGTCTCAATCAGTTTGGTCAGTGTGGTATTCCCACTCGAGGTGACGATGGATCAGTCATCTCGTCGCCTACTCACGTTGAAGCCCTCGACGGCCTTGATATTGTCTACATCACCGGTGGCGAACACCATTCAATGGCATTGAGTCGAGACGGCACTCTCTATGCATTTGGTCGCAACGACTCGTACGAAATTGGTATTCCTCAAGAGAGCTTACCTGACTACACCATTCGTGACTCTCACGGCCGAGCTCGATCTGTGCCCTTTCCTACTAAGGTTCCTAACGTGCCTCGTATCCGCGCCATCACATGCGGTAGTCATCATAACATTGCTGTTTCGGATGAAGACGGCTCGGCGTGGTCTTGGGGATTTGGTGACACCTACCAGGTTGGTCTTGGCCCGGACGTTGATGACGTCAAGGTTCCCACTAAAATTGAAAATACAGCTACTCGAGGAGTCAATATGAAGCTATGTGGTGCTGGTGGCCAGTTTAGTGTGATTGCTGGTTTGCCTGCTCCCGCCGAGCCCAACGGTGCTTGAGCAGAGTGTTTTTGAATAAAACAAAAAGGATTACTCACAGAATTGCACAGTGTAATATCTTGTACTATTATTATTTGGGTATCTTATTTGTGCCAAAAGGATATTGAAATAGTTAGGCTGTGTGTATGTATACGCAAGACTCAAAATAAAAGAGGATGTGATGATATTTTAAATATATATTTTAAATAGAAATGTAAACGTATTTATACTGAATCAATTGCTTTGAATAACGAGTCGCGGGACTTTCAAAGCTTCTGTTGCACTTTGTCGATTTCGCGTGTAGACCACTCCTGCCCATCGACATGTACACGCCTCAGGGATACCAGCCCGCGGCGGGCAACAATCCCCAGAGCAATCTGCAGTTTTACTCAAGCAACTACGACATTAATTCATCGGGGACCCAAATGGCTAGTGGTTCCGGTTACGGAAAGGGGTCCGGAGCATCGAGCTGGAATCCTCTCAAGGGAAATCCAAGCTCTGGTAGCACTAGTGCAGGGTATTACGATAATGAGCGTGAAAGGCTGCCTACTGGCATTTTAGCAGCTCTTGGGACTGGCGGTTATGCCGACGAGCCAACTCTGCTTGAAGGTTTGAGGTTTTAGGACTTGTTTGGACAAAAGCTGACTGTCCACTATTTAGAGATTGGCATCAACTTTTCACACATTCGCGAGAAGGTTTGTAGTGATGCGTTTGTCATTAGAACTTCTAGCTAACTAGTTAGACACTGACAGTGCTCAATCCGCTGGGACGAATAGACCAACACATCATGGACGACTCTGATTTAGCTGGCCCTATTCTGTTTTGTCTTTTGTTTGGCACGAATTTATTGCTGGTGAGCGCGCTTCAAGCAAGATTATGAATTAACTAACACATTTAGTCTGGCAAGTCTCACTTTGGCTACATCTACGGTGTCGCATTGATGGGTACCGTTTCACTACACACCATTTTGAATTTGATGGCTCCTCAGGGTACTGTTTTAACGCGGACTGCAAGTGTGCTTGGGTATTGTTTGCTTCCTCTGGTAGTTACCAGTGCTTTCACTCTTATTATCCCTAGGTAAGCGTGGATCTTCTCTTGTGGTATTAAATTAACCTTTTGTATAGTGCCTCCTTTCGATTTGCGACTTCTACGCTAGCCGTCATCTGGTGCACATACTCTGCCTCTGGTATTTTCGTGACTGTTCTCAACCTCACTGAGATGCGGTTACTGGTGGCATATCCTCTTTCTCTCTTCTACTGTGTCTTTGCCATCATGTCACTCTTTATTGATAAGTCGGCTCTTCCTGGAAAGGCTTAATGAGGTGGGGAAACTGGTAGTACGTGTACTTGTAAATGTTGAATATATTATATTCCATGCGCCTGCGCATCTATTTGTACAGTTATATGCCAAAAAAAAAATTATTTAGTATCTAGGGTTGGCTCGTCCAGTGGGTCTGAGAGGTAGTCGTCAATGACGGCGATGATCTTGCGCTTGAGAGCTAGAAGCTGAGGTGGTGTAATGCCAGCCTTGTCCAATGTTTCTCTACTTGTAGCAAAGAATGGAACTTTTAGGGACGCGAGCTGGCGTTCCATCTCAGCAACCATTTGTTCTTGCGCCTTGTATATCTTGTCATCGTACGTCGCCAGTTCGCGCAACTGGTCTTCATCGCCTGCTACGTCAATCGAAGCGGTATTTCCCACCACTATTTTGAGCACAGACTCCAGCTCTTTGCCTGTGTTGGCGCGATGTTTGTGTCGCTCAACTAGCTGTGTGCGACCTTGAGCCCTAGTGATTGTGAGCACAGTACACGTTTTTATAATTTCATACGGCGTACCAAACTATTTCGTGTTCATCTTGATGTGTTTTAAGTTTGCGTAGGGCCTTCACGGTCTCGTCGTTGGACAGTACCGAGCGAATGAGGAAGCGCAGGCCTGGACCGAACTTCACCAGATCCACACCTTCACGGTGCTGCTTCTGTGATGGTTCTGCCAGTTGCTGCAGCAGTGCAATTACTCTTGCAGCATCGTCGCTCATTCGCTTTCGAGCTTCGTCGTCGAGGCAAAAAATTCTTTCCCTTCAACCAAACCGAAAGCAAAACATGTTGGCACGATCTTTTGTGCGCCGGATGGGCGGCGTGCGTTCGATGCACTGCTCGCGTGCTGCTATGGCAGGGTTGCCGTCGTTCAATATCCCGATTTTGTCGTCGTGGATGAACAGGAACAAGCCGGCGGTGGAGGACGAGCAGGTCTCGCAAGAGCCAGAGGAGGATCTAAGCAAACTTGCAACCATTCGAATTATTGGCACACATGAACACATTCACCGACCTTCGACATTGACATTTCCGCAGTGAGTAGACTTGTTTTGAGCTTTGGGATCAAGGGCTGACACACAGACAGATGGAGACGACTTCACCCCGCCGTCGACCCGGCAGCTATCGAAGATGCCGTACGACTTGTTACTGCTGAGTACCTCGGTCTCTACACTCCTGGAGAACAGCCTTTAGAGCTTACGCCCGAGGTGCGCAAGAGTCTGACCGACGAAGAAGACCCTTACACGAGCGCGATTGCTGCGTTTGTCAACGCCAACGTTGAGCTCTCGTCTGAGTGGCTTAATACAAAGCTTGATGAGCCCGAGTTGCGGTTTGCATTCGCAAAGAGATGCATGCAGTTCACCGGTACCGTCATTCCCGACCCGTTCGTAACCCGTGCTCGCGCTGTCCGAGACTTGTTGGCTTTCTACATGGACAACCTTCGACATACAATTGGCCGTGAGTCACATCTGCCACGTTCGATCGACCTTGTTGCCCTAGCGGCTCACTGGCAGACTGAGGCACCCAATGTCACCGTGCTCAAGTACCCGAGACCCATTAGCCGCAAGGCTTGGGAACGACAGGTTAGTGAGCGTGCGCGTGCAGCTGAACTCGCTTCTCGATCCAGTGATGAACCTGAGAGCGTATCTGCTGCCGAAAAGGAGCAGCTGCTCGAGGAGGCTCGACGGCAGCTTGCATCGCAGTGAAAAAAAAACTACCGACTGGAAAGTGTTTGTAAATAGAATGTACACAGTATATATAATAAGCTACTAGGATGTAAACTACGTGGAAACTGTTTGGAGAGAACTATTTTCTTTAAGCCTACTATCGTCCTGCAATTTTCTTAGCAACAAAGACATCAAAAACACAATTATCTTTTAAAGTTTCTCTCATTTACCCCTTCCAGCTATCGAAGAAGAATAAAAATTTTTCACCTGGTTCTTTTTGTTTTGTTCTGCTCTTAGGCTTTGACCTTGGCAGGGTTGAGAGTACGACGGGTTCGAACGGCAGCAGCAAGCTCCTCGAGCATATCGACAGTGGTTTCCCAGCTGACGCACGAGTCGGTGATAGAGACACCGTACTTGAGACCCTTCTTGCCTTCGGGGGGTACGCTCTGCTTGCCCTCGTTGATGTGGCTCTCAATCATGACACCGATGATGGCGGCCTCACCCTTGGCGACCTGGCGGGCGACTTCAGAGGAAACCTTGGACTGGTTTCGGTAGTCCTTGTTGGAGTTTCCGTGCGAGCAGTCAACCATCAGGCGGATATCTTCAGGCAACTTGGCCTTGGCAGCACTGATGTGGGCCTCGTCGTAGTTGGGACCGGACTTTCCACCTCGGAGGATGACGAAACAGGCGTCGTTACCCTTGGTGGTGGTAATGGCAGCAATACCCTGTTTGGTGATACCCATAAAGTGGTGGCCGTGCTTAGCGGCGCCAACGGCGTCAACAGCAACGTCCATAGATCCATCAGTACCGTTCTTGAAACCGATGGGGAAAGACAAGCCCGAGGCGAGCTCACGGTGAAGCTGCGACTCAGTAGTACGGGCACCGATGGCACCAACCGAGAGCAAGTCCGACAAGAACTGAGGAGAGATAGTGTCAAGCATCTCACTGGCAATGGGGATACCCATACCGGTCAAATCACAAAAGAGCTGTCGAGAAATTCGCAAACCCTTGTTGATATTGTAAGACTCGTCGATATCGGGATCGTTGATGAGACCCTTCCAGCCAACAGTAGTTCGGGGCTTTTCCAAGTAAGCACGCATCACAATCACCAACTCATCCTGGAGCTTTTCGCTCAGCTTGAGCAGACGGCCAGCGTAGTCCTTGGCGGCGACAGGGTCGTGGATGGAGCAAGGTCCAACAATACAGACTAACTTGTCACTCTTGCCGTGAACGGAAGCAGTGACTTCTTTTCGAGACGATAAAACAGTCTTTTGCGCGATAGCAGACTAAACAGTCAGCAAAAGAAAAAAAAATCAGGGCACCGAGCAGCACATCATCATCAGGCGCCGCAACCAATGCAACCTTCTCCTCCAAGAGTGAATAGCACTTACAGCAGGAACTTCAGCCTGAAGTAATCCAGGAGGCAATAAGGGATCGTATCCCAAAACTAAGCAGACCCGTTAGCAAAACTTTAACCGAAAACGTGGGTCGACCGTGGCAGCCGAAGACTCACTTCGCACATCTTCCGGCTCCTCCAAAGGCGTTCCCGAGCGACTGTCGTTCCACATCTGCAAAGCAAGTCAGTAAAAAATCCCCTTTTAACTCAAGAAATCCTGGAACTCACGGGCATTTTCCTTTCTGTTTTTCTGTTTTGTTTGTGGGAAGAGAAAAATGATTCATAAAAATTCTCTTTGCTCTTCGAGCCGCATAGTTTTAAGTTGTCGTTTTTTTAAGTTAATCGGATCAGCTCAGCAGGGCGGTTTGGGATTTGCGAGCTGGATTAAATGAGAATAGTGACCGGCTTCACGTTGGGCACAGCGTTTGCAATTGTGCCTAAAGCCCATGAGGAGGACGGGTTGAGTCCGAGTGGTTGGAGCGGGTGTGGGAGAGTGTAGAGAGTGTTCGGTCGAAGGTGAGGGTGAAGCCGTCGCTGGAGGAGTAGAAAAGAAGGCCTCATCTAGCTGGTGTTGTTCTGACTCGTAGACTGTGCGACTGGTCTCAGCGGGGTAAGAAGGGATGTTGGCACCGGTCATCGGAGTAGCAGCTTGGGTGGATTCCGGATACCACATCCCACCAGTCAAATCAACACCGGTTGCTGGATAGTAGCCAGTATTGTGTATTCCATTGAACAGATTTTGCACTGGTGTCTTTTCCGATATCGGCGCTGATCTCTCCAACCCACCACCAGAACTTCCTTTAGACAAAGACAACAAGTAACCTTCTCGGTCCATTGGCACGTAATCGTCACTTTTTCCCCTTTGTTGGGCTTCATCTGTATCCGATTTCTGGTAATCCTCGCTACGGCTGTCCAGCGAGACTGGTAGAATTTGCGGTCGATTAAACTGCCCAATGGTGTATACCGACCGTGGCGAGAGGTCTGGCAAATTTTCAATTTTAAGTTCCGAAGCAGTTTCGCATTGTAAATCCAGAGCAAGTTTGCTTGTCCGTTCAACCTGGATCAAAAAGGGTCAGTTCCATGACTTGAAAATGCTCCACCTTCCACTAGTCCGGTCTGAATGCCTGCAACTTACGGTAGTTCCCGACAATTTCCTTTTTGTTCTTCCTGCTTTCTCCATTGCCTCCTTTCGGCTGGTTCGAGCGTATCTGAAAATGTTGAGGTTGAAACCAAAAATTTGCCCTCTCTACATTCAAATCAAGTAAACGAAAACTTCAGAAATGGGCTGGTTCTGGGCTGACAAACCTACTGAAAGTGCGGTACAGAGTCCACCGGTGAGTTGGGAATACCTGATCTTGGCTTCGCTGTCTAATAAACCCAGGCTGCGTGCCCAATGCACAAACCAAAGCCGGCAGCTGTGTGCCCCGTGGATCACAAGGCCATGAAGGCAAAAGCTTCCAAAGCACAAGCTACACCAACCTGCCCTGTTGACCACGAGGTTATCAATCCAAACAACAATATGCCTTACCTTTCGTCCGCTCCAGCGGCTGGACAGAAGATCAACCTGTCAGTTGAAAGAGAAATGTCGACGATTCCGCGTGGAGAAAACGACTCGGAGGGCATGTGGGAGTACCCGAGTCCCCAGCAGATGTATCATGCCATGATGCGCAAGGGAAAACTTGGTGAAGAAGACCCTCAGCACATTGCACCCATGGTCGACGTGCACAACTTTCTCAATGAAGGTGCCTGGCAGGAGATTGTTAAATGGGAAGAACCTTACTCTGAAGCTTCCGGCCGCGGTCCTCGCTTACTGAAGTTTACCGGTAAGCCGGATGACCCTTCTCCCCGTGCGCGCATGCTTCAGCTACTAGGTAAAATCTACCCATCAAAGTATGGTATGGCCCCGCCCTTTGACCGACACGATTGGACAGTTTTGCGATTTGCTGGAAGTGCTTCCGAACCCATTCAGGTACGGTACGTGATCGACTACTACTCCGGCCCTGACGAGCCGGATGGAAGCCCTAGCTTCTACCTCGACGTGCGACCTGCTCTTGACAGCCCGTCAGCCGTTTTAGATCGTGCCCGACCTATTTTTTACAAGGCTATGGGCTGGTCTGGACCCTCCGGCTCATCCTAAACATTACGTCTTTCGGGCAGACTTGTCTTTAATTGGAGTTTCTTTTTGTTTGTGATTGCTTCCTGGCTCTAGTAGTTGTGTTTTTTCTCCGGTTGTGGTATTTCCATAACATACTATCTTTGTAAATACAGTATATACGACTTTTGAAAGGCGCTGAATATGTACAGGTGCGCGTAAGAGTAGCGTAGCTCTATTCGCAGTCGACAATAAAAAATGCTTGTTTTCCGACACGGAAAAGCATCAAGCGATCGTCGATGAGATGCTGTGGCAGAATTACTTGGTCCTGGACGACGACGTCCATCGCAGCACCATAGTAGATGCCCTTATTGGTGATGGCTCGCCTGGTATTTTCTTCATTTGTTAGCTCTCCTGCTGTAATCCGCAAGAAGTTTACTTACTCTTGGAATCGCGGCCAATATCTCTAAAGAAATCGTCGACTCGAACGCCTACGACCTTGTCGCGTGGAAGACGGGAAAACACCTTGGGGTCGTTCTGAAAGGCCTCGATCAAAGTATGTGCAGAAAGTTGGGGACCGGCCTTGTTACCATATATCACCTGGGACATGAGTAGCGAGCGCTGGACAGCTCCGGGCCCGTGAACGAGATCGACGACCTCAGCTGCTAACCGTCGCTGGCCCAGTCGCTCTTCAGGGGCCGTCTCATGCTCCTCGACGATTTTTTCGATTTCAGGAAGAGGAATCAAGGTAAAGATCTTAAGATACGCCTTTACCAGAGAGTCGGGCATACGGATAAAGTACTATTGTGTCAGCCAACGATTATAGCACACCCACTTCACTTACCTGGTAAAGTTCAAACGGACTGGTCATGGTTGGGTCCAACCAGACGGCGTTTCCTGCTGACTTGCCAAATTTTGCACCGCCGGGCGTCAGAAGCAAAGGTACGGTGATACCAAAAGACTTTTTGGTGGGCTCCAAACGAGAAATGAGGTCCATACCAGCGGCGATATTTCCCCACTGGTCGTTTCCGCCGACCTGGATCGAGCAGTCGTATTCTTTGGAGAGGTGGAAAAAGTCGTAGGCTTGTAGAAGCTGGTAAGTAAACTCATTGAATCCCATACCGGCTTTTGAATTGAGTCGGGACTTGATGCTGTCGCGGCCAAGCATCTGTGAGATTCGAATATGCGGACCGTAGGTGCCGAGAAAATCCAGCAATGAGACGTCCTTCCACCAATCGTAGTTGTGAGCAGTAACCATACTACCCTTGACCTCGATTCCTTTTCGTGTAGCATAGTCCTTAGCGCGATCGAAAAAAAGCTTGATCTGGGCATCGATATGTGCAATATTTTGCTCGACAGTGTCAGTCTCCTGTCGCTTTCGTTCCTCAGAGCGCCCTGACGGATCTCCGACTCGAACAGTTGCGTCTCCAACCTTTAAACGTTAGTCAAGAAAAGTAAAATGGAAGTAAACACACTAATCCAATAGCCTTGTGTCCGTCAAGTGCAAAGTGCACGAGAATAAGCAGTGGTAGAATGTGCCCGACGTGCAGCGACTGAGCTGTAGGATCAGTACCGCAGTAAAGCGTTAAAGCTTCTTTTTGTGCTAATTCCTCGAGCAGCGGGCTAGTGTGTTAGTCTAGAATAGAAGATTGGCATATGCATACCTTGACACCGTTTCCACTAAACCGCGGTCACGCAATCGCGACAACAACGTCCACCGCGACACACCAGCCGAGAATTTACGCCGTGGAATGCTCTGCAGCACCAGCCGAGAGGCTCTAGCAGCTATTTTCATCGTAAGAGTTTGAAATTGGAAGAGAAGGTCGAGGTGAGCACATGACATGGCAACGATACAACCATACCAAAACCATGAACTAACAGAGCACAACAATGAACAAGTGAAATTTACAATACTCGAGGAATTTTATTTGAATTTCAAAACCACATTGTCACCGGAAAACTGTTTATTTTGTTTGTTCTTTATCGCTTGTATAAATACCGTACATATCGTTGCTATGCGAAATCAGATTGTCATCCCAGCCTAAAACTCTCGCTTTTCCGCCTGCTCAACCGCAAAACTTTGAACTCTAAATTAAATTAGAATAAAATAAAATAAAACCATTTATATTTTCGTATTTGAAGAAAGAAAAAATTTGGTGTTGTATTTTCACGGTTGCCACGATTTTCAGCTGCTTTTGTCAAACCGGCATCGCTTTTTTTCGATTCAGCCACAACATTCAATGTCGATTTGGATCGACGGATGCTTTGATTTCGCTCATCACGGTGAGTCTCTTGTTTTGTTTTATTATTGACTGCAACTGACTTTGAATAAAAGGCCACGCGGGTGCGCAGTTGCAGGCGCGGCAGCTTGGACCGGCATTGGTGGTGGGCGTGCACAGCGATGCCGAGATCGAGGCCAACAAGGGACCGGTGGTGATGAAGCTAGCGGAGCGGACAATGGCGGTGAATGCGTGCAGGTGGAGTACGAAAGCTGTGCCTGATGCTCCTTATGTTACGGATCCAGAGTGGATGGATAGATACGAATGTTCACATGTGGTTCACGGCGACGATATTACCACCGACGCCGATGGTAATGATACCTATCAACTGGTAAAGGATCTCGGAAGGTATATTGTAGTGAAGCGCACACCTAATATCTCGACGACAGACTTGGTTGGCCGGATTCTGACGCCCACCACCACCCACCACTTTGACCCAATCACGGTCACACCGGTCGAAGTCAGTCCTAGCATCTCAATGGCCATTGATTCGACCGGCGCAGATGCCGGACTCTTTGACCACGACAACTTGACGCGGTTCCGGGCCTTTGCCTCGGATGAGTCTGGGCTCAAGCCTGGTGCTGGCGTCTATGTCCACGTCGATGGTGTCGTGAGCCGGCTCGTAGCACCAGGTCCGGCAGCGGCAGCATTTAAAAAAGCAGTATATGTCGATGGGTCGTTTGACCTGTTTGCTGCCGGTCAGATTGAGTTTCTACGGCTTGTTAGCGAGCGGGCAGCGCTGGAGGGAGCCGCGGTGGTTGTGGGCATTCAAGACGATGCTACCGTCCACGCTCGTAAAGGAGGCAGCTTCCCGATAATGAACCTTCTTGAGCGTGCTCTATGTGTGTTGCAGTGCAAGTATGTTGACCATCTTGTACTCTCTGCACCTGCTGTTCCGACCCTGGCCTACCTTGAGACTCTGCCCTGGACCATTATCAAGGTATACCATGGCCCAACTCCTGTGCATCCCGGTGATCCCTATGCGGAGGCCAGCGCGGGTGGTCTCTATGCCACTATGGCGAAGCATGCGTACGCGGACTTGTCTACAGCAGCCATCATTGGGCGAGTGCTTGGAGCACGAGAATTGTATTTAGAGCGGCAGCGTAAAAAGGCCGCAAAGGCAGCTCACGAGCGGGACTTGGAGAGGTCTTCAGTGTAAAGAGACTTGGGAAGGTGTGAAAAAGATGTTTTAGATTAGTGACCGTAGGCGTAAAACGTTGCCACTGCGCCCCTGAAAGTCTGTTTTACTCTGTATTCGCCGATGGGTGAGTTCAAAAACAAAGAGAAGAAAATTTGATGAGCTAAGATTTCATATAGGACAGGTTCTGGGAACCGCGTGGGCACGGATTTGGGGATCGAGTAAACCGACCCGGATCCTCATTCTTGGTCTAGACGGTGCCGGCAAGACAACAATTCTCTTTCGTCTCGAGGTACTTTTCACTCTGTAAAATGTCTGGGAGGTGATTCTAACGGTTTTTATATAGCTTGGCGAGGTAGTGAATACGGTTCCTAGTACGTGACACCTGATTGGCTTTGTTTATCGCGCCATCTAACCGCTGTCCAGCTGTGGGATTCAACGTGGCCACGATCCAATATAAAAATCTAAAGATAAATGTTTGGGTATGGTTTTTTATGAGAGGGATATCTGCAGGGTTCTAATCTGGTTAGGATTTAGGTGGACAGACAAGCATCCGACCGTACTGGAGATTCTACTACGAAGACACTGCAGCGGTAAGTAATTTGGAGATTTGTTTTTTTCTGTGGAATCTAACCATCCAAGGTTGTCTTTGTTGTTGACGCCACGGATAGAGAGCGAATGTCGACTTGTGACGAAGAGCTTCATGCGATGTTGGCTGAGCAAGAGCTCGAGAATGCAGCACTACTAGTGTTTGCCAACAAGCAGGATCAGCCGAATGCCATGACGGCTGCTGAAGTTTCAAGCGCGCTCAAATTGGTTGGACTCAAGGATCGCAGCTGGTCCATCAAGCCCTGCTGCGCGCTGAGCGGTGAGGGCATCAATGAAGGGTTTGACTGGCTCGTGGATGTCATCAATGAGGAAAAGTAGTGTACGTTTTGTTATAGCATTCTCAGTGTACGATGTGTTTAAAGTGTCTCTGTTGTTTGTAGCCTTTGGAAAAAACTTTTAATCAAAGCCGAAACCACTGACGGTTCAACAAACGATGAGCAGCGCATGGACAAGGCATTGCCGGCAGTTGGCGATGCAGGCTACTCGTCGTCGCTTTGGTGCTTGTCTTGGGGAGCCGAGGCAGAGCCCGTTACGGTCGACCCTGGCCGAGTCCTCGCGATGCCGGTACAGCACCTCGACGACAGAATCAGATAGACTGGCAACTCTTCGGGAAGCCATGAATAAGGGCGACTATGTGCAGGCGACAGAGCTGTGTCGGAGCTGGACAAGCGGGAGCGGGATCAAGAATGCTGGGTTGCCGGAACAGGAGCAGGCAGATGCGATCTCACTAGCACTCATGGCACACACACGATACCTCATTGAGCACTCTGATCAGGCTGAAGATATTATAGTGTCTCTCTTGGCCTCTTTCGACTCGATTTTTCCCGTGCACAATGCCCGGCCGGCGCACTTTCGTCGGCGCCTGGAGCTCGTGCAGCTTGCCCACTCGCTCACACCTCAGCACGTTCCAGCACACGTCTTTGAGAGCCATTTCCGGCTACAGGCTGGATCGGGTGTGCGGGTGGCTGCTGAAGACATCCAGATGGCCATCTACTCAATTGTGACTGCGCGCGAGTTTGCACACGATCTGACGAACAGCGACTACTGGCATCACAAGCAGCTCTTTAGCCGCAAATTTCGCATTATTGTCGAGCTACTGGCCGCCGTGGGTCGGCCCTCGGGCAGTGGTGTGCTTAACGACCCTTACTTTTACGCCCTCATCTACTGCGCCTTCACCGTGCGCCCGCTCGACGTCCGACAGGCCTTCCATAACGCTGGTATGCTGGTGCCGCCTACGTCGGAAGCGGCACTCATTGACGTGGCCGAGACAGCCAAGGTGAACGCGGACACGGGCAACCCGGCCAACATCGTGGCCAAGGAAGCGGATCTGCTGGTGGAGTACATGTGGAGCCGGGGAATTAGTCTAACATACGAGTTCATGCTAATGCTACTTACTCAGACTGCCACGGATCCGCACATGAAGCGTCTGGAGCAGATGTGGACGCTGGTAGTCGGTCGAGGTATCCGGGTCACGCCCTTTCTTGCAACTGCACTGTGCTCGCTTGTGGCTGTCAATAACACAAGCTGGCGCTCATCATGGCTGTTGACGAAGCTCATTCGGCCAGCATCTTCCGAGGCCCTGCCCTACTCGGTGGCCATGAGCGGTAGTGACGTGCAGCTCACGCGGGAAATGGCCGCGGTACTCCGCCAGAGCATCCCGCTCGCAAAGCTCGTGCGTGACGCCGACTACTCCTGGCTAGAAACTGTGCTGGAGGAGTTTGATAAGGTGGCGCCTGTTGAGGTCCGCGAAGCAGAGTTCTACACTGCGCGCGACCTTGAGCAGCCGTGGAGCTGGCCGGCTCAGTTTCTCAAGCTGAACCAGGTCTAGGCTGTTTTTTTCTACGACAAAAAAAAAGAATTTCCAATAATGAAGTGTTGTGTTGCCCTGGTTTTCAAATGTATATACAATGTAATGAAAACATCCGCCTGTACCTCTTCCCTCACATAAACCAGCTAAACCAACGGCGTTTTGCGTCTGCCTTGACGCCGGTAGTTGCAGTTGTAGCTGTGGAGCGTCCCACGTTCCATCCCCAACCGCGTAGAGTGCGGACGACCTTGGGCGTGATGGCCACCGTTATGGGGAGACGTATAACGGCCAGAGTTTTGTGAATTCCGTAGGCCACCAAGGCCTCTGACCATATCGATGCCTTTTCTTGCGCCTCGAGTTCGCCGTCAGCCGGGTCTACCGGGTTAGTCTTTGTTTTGGGTCTAATCCGAGAAGGCTTACGTACCGTGTGATCCCCATCCAAAGAAACGCTTAACCTTGCTCTCGTACTCTGCAATTTCCTCCTGACCGGCCGAGTGTACGAGCAGAAAACAAAAGGGGTAGTCTAGCACGCTCAGGGCAAGGTAAACGCCCACGGCCGAATAGCCATACTCATGCGTCAGCCTTCGCAACGCGCCCATCTTCTTCACGTCGGGCTCGGACTTTGTGCTTGTCCAAGCCCTTCCTCGCATCGCCCGAGCGAATCTCAGCGCAGGCCGCGAGCCGAGTCGAAACATTCGCCGTTGTGGAGAAGAAAAAAAAAAGCAGCGGCGAACTTGTAAACTCGACCAGACAGCGATTACAGCAGCGCAGGGGCCTCGGAGGAAGTTTTTAATTCAAAATGCCGTCATCGAGCTCGCCGTCGCGCTCGCCAGGCACCGACCGAGCAGACGCTGGCTCGTCCTCGCCGTCACCCGCCCAGGGCAATGCGCACTACGATCTTGAGACCGACGAAGGCGTCGTCGACCGCCGGCAGCTTGTCGTCAACACTCGCAGCATGGACTATATCATAAAGAGCGGAATTGCAGGAGGCTTTGCGGGTTGCGCGGTAAGTCTGGAAAGGGCGGGGGCCAGTCGGAAGAGACCCTTGCTAGAGACTTTGAGAACGGTTTAGCTAACGTTTGCGCTTATATGCGACACCCGAATATGCTGATTCCTCGCCAGTTGCTTCCCCAGCTTTGAGGTGAAGCTTCTTGCCTCGAGCTTCCCGGGGGGAGGATACCCCACAACTGGAGACGGAGCAGCCTCGGGTAGGCAGAGCGAGACTTTAGGCGAAATCACTGATTGCACCGCTGGACCGCGTCAAAATCCTTTTCCAAACAGGGAATCCACAATTTTCACGCTACGTTGGGAGCTGGACCGGTCTCTTTGGTGCGCTCGGGAAGCTCAACGCTGACGCCGGGCTCTACGGCCTCTACAAGGGTCACTCCGCGACATTGCTGCGGATTTTCCCGTACGCAGCCATCAAGTTTGTGGCGTACGAGCAGTTTAGATCGCGCTTGATTCCGGACCAGGCCCACGAGACGGGTCTGCGGCGGATGCTTGCTGGCTCACTCTCGGGAGTGACGTCGGTGTGCTTCACCTATCCACTCGAGGTTGTGCGTGTGCGCATGGCCTTTGACACATCCAAATCATCGCCTCGAGGCGCTCTCATTGCTGCGATTAGCGACATTTATACCGACGGCGGCCGTCCCGGCGGGGCACGCACGCTCTACACCGGCATCTCGCACTTTTACCGTGGTTTCTCAGCCACCATTCTCGGGATGCTTCCCTACGCTGGCGTATCCTTCTGGACGCACGACTACATCCACGACCTACTTCGCTCCCGACCGCTGCGCGCGTACACGATGCCGCAGGAGAGCTTTGAACTCGAGGCGGATGACACGCGCGTGCTTGAGTCAGACGTACGTGCTGCACACGCACGCGCAGGCACGGTCCATCGCCGGCCGCCGCTGCTGGCCTGGGCCCAGCTCTTTGCCGGCGGCTGCGCGGGTCTGCTCAGCCAGACGGCGTCGTACCCCTTCGAGGTCATCCGCCGCCGGATGCAGGTGGGCAAGTCGACCATCGCTGGCACCGCGAGCGAGATCTACGCTGCTGCAGGCCTGCGGGGCTTCTTTGTCGGCCTCTCGATCGGGTACATCAAGGTCGTGCCCATGGTCGCCTGCTCGTTCTTTGTCTACGAGCGACTCAAGGAAAAACTCGGCATTTAAATGGGAAAGGGCAGGTATGTACGATAGAAAAATATGGGATACGTCAAGGGTAGATGTAGGAGGTGTACGATGTACGTAGACGAGTCGGGATTCATAAAACATTATGCACGTATGCATGCCAACACGGGATTCGTGATAAAAATACACAAAGAGACCATAAAAGTACACATTTGAGAGTGGGGGATAAAAATACAGAGGGAGCACCACCAAAAAACACATCGCATCGAATAACGGCCTGCCGTTCGAAATTTGCAAATCTCAAAAAAAAAGAAGAATCACGGCCCCGGGTATTGTTGCTGTTGTGGTTGCTGGTGAGGGCTGCGGGAGTGTGGAGGAAGACCAGGGTAGGAAGGAGCCATGCCTTGCTGAAGCTGTTGCTGCATTTGCAATTGCTGCTGTAGTTTCATCTGCTGGATCTGTTGTTGCTGCTGGAGCTGGATTTTCTGCTGTTGTTTTGCAGCCTGGTGTTGCGAAGGTGGGCCCGATACCTCCTGAGTGTAGTAGTTCATCGGGGCAGAGTAGACGGGGTTGTAGTACTCTTGCTGCGGGGCATACTGCATTGACGGGTGAACATTTCCGTACTGTAAGGTTGGGGGTACGTGATAGACAGCGCCTGGTGGAAGTTGCATCTGGAGCTGATGTGGGACTTGTTGGGGTTGTAACATTTGCGGTTGCTGTGGATGACCGAGCGATAGGTGTTGTTGAAGTTGAGGTGGCGGCTGCTGTTGGTGTTGCTGGGCAGGTGAAGTAGACTGCCGGGTGTCGTGGGCGTGCCGGTCGTTCTCGCTCCCACCAGGCTGCTGTGCATTGCGTAATCCCATTCCAAACGGCAATAGTGGAGGCTGGCGTGGCAAGGCGGGTCCAGTAGATTTTGAGTCGACCTTTTCCAGCCGCCGGCTCTCGAGCTCCTTCTTACGAGCCTTCCAGACCTTGCGCGTCTCGCGAAACTCGTCGGGCATTCTTTTTTTCCCGTGGTTTTGCATGGAGACGTGAGCGTTGAGATGATTGAGAGTTCCGTATGCTTTTTCGCAGCCTTTCCAGTCGCACCGGTAGATGCGTTCAATTTCCTCGTACTTTCGGCGCGGTCGCTTTTTCTGCAAGGTGCCAGGTAAAGGCACAAACGAGTAGACGGTTGATGAGTATGTCGACGAACTGCCGGTGGAGGTGGACGACGGGTTTGACAGCGGCGGCGGTGGCATTTGACTTGACGCAGCTATGGTTGGATGAGTACTCGATGAGGTAAATTGCTGCTGTTGCTGTGGTTGGGGTTGGGGTTGTGGCTGCTGCTGCTGCTGCTGCTGCTGGGCTGACAGTGGTGCGAACTCGGCATCGTAGTATGGCTGTGGCTGTTGTTGGGGTTGTTGTTGCTGCTGCTGTTGTTGCTGCTGCTGCTGCTGCTGCTGCTGCTGCTGCTGCTGTAGTATATGAAGCGGTAGCTGATGCTGGCTGTACTGATTTTGCAACGACTGGGTTGGTGGCTGTGCCTGTTGTGGTTGTAACCGCTGGTGTTGAGGTTGCTGCTGCCAGTCGCGTTGTTGCTGCCAGGTTGGGACATACTGATAATCTTGCATCTGGTCAAAGTAGGCCATTTGAACGGACCCTGCGGGCGGTGCCGCTTGGGGGAGTGCAGTGTTGGAGTAGGAAGCAGCAATCGGAGCTGTTGCTGTGGGTGTGGCTGAAAGTGCGTGCACGCCCGGGCTAGCAACGCGAGCTGCTGCACCGCTCCCGGCGTTGTCAGCACTGCCAGCCTCTACCCGCTCGCCACCATCTGAGAAGTGCATTCAGCCACAAAAAATATTGGACAAGTCAGAAGGCGGAAAAAAAAAAAAAGAGATGCCAGAATGACGCGCGAGTCTCTTTTGGATTTCACTGCGATGCTTCCACGACTCGCGATTAATTTTTTGTTTTTTTTTTTTTTTGTTGTGTGCGCAGCTAATTTGGGGCCAAAAGTCAGATCAACTGTGCCGCATCTTCTGTGGCGGACATCAGACGAGCTGGAACGAGAGGAAGTGTCGGTGGGAAGGTTCGAGTTCTTGTCAACTCACTGTATTACAAAGTAGAACAAGCTGGTTTTGTTTTTTTTTTTTGGGGGGGGGGAGGACAGTTGGAAGGTTGGAAGGTTGGGAGGGAGTCGTTGTGTTGGTTCTTTTGATCGATTGGGTTTGTCTTTTTTCTGTTTTGTTTTTTTGGGTGACTACGATGACAATCAATCCATCAACCAGATTCATTTGTTGAGCCTAAGCAAATTTAGCAACGAAAAGGGGATCCACCCTCCCCCCCCCTCACTCACTTGCTCCCCATTCGCTTTCCCCTCTCTTACCTCTCAGCCTCTCCGCTTCAACCCACCCTGCCCCCAGTCACCCAAACGCCAAACACTCCACTCTATATAACAATACAATGTCAACCATCAAAGACTGATTCTGTACTGGTAAATCCTCCGACTGGGGCGAGACAGAGAGAGACCATTTAACTTGTCTACAAGTCTCCGGCTAGTGCCAATACTAGCACCAACCACAACATCTAAAAGTGGTCGTCTAAAACGCCGCAAAGCCACCGCCACACTACATCTGGCCTATTATTTTTCTCTATCGACCAACCACAGACCCGCCAGCCAATCACAACGCCGCTCCAAAGCGAACTCGCAGTCTTTGGTCAAACACTTTCGGTACCCACCACTCATCCCAACCGAAAAACCCCCCCCTTCAAATTGTCAAAAATCGCCAAGACACGCATCTACTGCGGCTGTGCCTTGCTCTTGTATTTGACAAGCCAGATTTCAGACAATTCCCACGTCACCCGGACCGAAATAGAAAAATCCAACCTCCAACGGCGATCTGCAAATTAACCTTCTATACTCTCTTGCTCTTTGGTTAATCGAATCCTTCTCCTCCGGGAATAAAAAAAAACATACTCGTCTTATCCCCCCCTCCTTCCCTTAAATCCCCCTCCCTCCCCTCCCCACTGCGGCGAACCGCTACTGTGGACTAGGGCGCTTACCGCCTATACTCTTTGTAGATTTATTTAGCTCCACTCGGGCCATAGCGCACCAGCCATTTGCCCTTAACTACTTCCTCTACCAAAAAATCACAAGTTTAAACCAGTAAAGTTTACTTTCTAACTTCTAAACATAACAACAAAACGGTGGAAAAAATGCCAATAACCCTCGAAATCCATCGCCTCCTAAAAAAAAAAAATAAGGAACGATATCCCCCTTCAAATTATATCTGTCTCTCACTACCCTCTAAATAACCCTTCGAACCTTTCCTCCCTATTTAACTTTTTATAATTGGAAATCCCATACGAGATTCAATCTTCTGTTTGTACTAAAAAAAAAATTAGTACTGGCGCTGACCAAGAGCTCCAGAGTTGGACGAGGTGCCGTAAGAACGACGGTCGCCGCCATAGCCACCTCGTCCGCCGCGACCGCGACCACCTCGTCCACCTCGTCCACCACCGCCGTAGCGCCCGCCATAACGTCCTCCGCCACCACCGTAGCGAGACGTTGCCATGTCGAGCAACTTGGGGTCAACCTCCTGCTTAGCCTCCTGCAAAACCTTGACCAAAGCATTGGCGTTCTTGGCATTGTCAGGAGTGAAAAAGGTAATAGCAGTACCGCTAGCACCACCACGTCCAGTTCGGCCAATACGGTGGATATAATCTTCATTGTTACCAGGGTAATCATAGTTGATGACATATTTGACATCCTTGACATCTAGAAATGTTAGCTCAATATTCACATCATGCAAAAAAAAAAAAAAAGAAGAAGAAAAAAACCAAGTCAATGCTCAGCCTCGTCATCCCTCAAGTGTGAAAACCACATCGAATGCATAATCCTTACCATTTCATTGATTTTCCATCTCTATCAGAAACACGTAATTAGAAACTCATGACAGAAACATAATCTGGGAAATGGTTCGGGTATGCAAAGTGATATGGGTATTATCGTCGTTAGACAAATCACACAAACAGTAAAAACACATCAAAGGTGTGAACAGGGGGAATCTCGCGAGCACCAGAGGGTATCTTCTTGCTCTTTTCTCTTTTTTTAATACATCGCTTTCATCCGTAAAAGGGGGAATAAAAGAAAAAGAAAAAAAAAATCTACATACCAATACCACGGGAAGCAACATCGGTGGCAACCATAATCGTAGATCGGCCAGTCTTGAATTCGTTCAAAACCCAATCACGCTCACGCTGAGCCTTGTCTCCGTGAATGGCAAGGGCGTTCCAGCCGGAAGATCGAAGGAAAGAAGTAACATCGTCGGCAACACGCTTGGTCGAAGAGAAAATCAAGGTCTTGGCCTCCTTGATGTCGGCCTCGTTCTTCTGGAGGTAGTCCATCAATCGGTCACGCTTCTCGTACTCGGAAACAACCTCAACAATCTGCTTAATGTTGTGGGAAGCAGCAAGCTCTAAAGAACCAACGTTGACCTGAATGTAGTCTTGAAGGTAGTCGTGGGCAAGTCGCTGGACCTCCTTGGGCCAGGTAGCAGACCACATCAAAGTCTGTCGGTCAGGTCGAATCTGATCGACAATCTTTCGAATCTGAGGCTCAAAACCCATATCCAACATACGGTCAGCCTCGTCCAAAACAAGGTAGGTGACACGCTTGAGGTTGGTGGCACCGCACTCGAGCAAGTCAATCAATCGACCAGGAGTAGCAATGGCAATCTCAACACCGTTCTGCAAATCTCGGATCTGAGGACCGCGAGCAGCACCACCATAAAGACAGGTGTTCTTAATTCGAGAGCTGAAACCATATTTGGAGCACTCGGTCTTGATCTGAACAGCCAACTCACGGGTAGGAGCCAAAATCAAAACAATGGGACCGTCGCCGCGCGACAAAAGAGGCTGAGCGTTGATGTGGACAATAGAAGGAAGCGAGTAAGCCAAAGTCTTACCGGAACCAGTAGCAGAAACACCGACAACATCACATCCAGACAAAGCCATAGGCCAGCCCTGCGACTGAATAGGAGTAGGAGCAGGGAACCCCTGCTTCTTGACCTCGTCAATAACGTAGGCAGGGAAACCAGCCTCGTCAAAGGTAAAGGCAGGTCGAGGAATGTGCTTGCCCTTCACGGTGATGCCGTGCTCCTTGCGCCACGCCTCAATCTCAGATTCAGGTCGTTCGGTAATGGTAGGGTCCTCCTTGTAAAAGTTCTTTTCAAACTTGGGCAAGGCATCCAAGTCCCACTCAGGCTTAGAAAGAGCTGAGCCCAAATTGTCACTGCCATAGCTTCGGTCGCCGCCACGGCCACCACCGTATCCACCACGGTCACCGCCATATCCACGGTCACCACCATATCCACGGTCGCCACCATAAGAGCGACCACCACCATTTCGGTCAGAACGGTCATATCGATCGTTGCGATCATTACGGTCGCCGCTATTCCCAAGAGTCAGCCTCTTTAACTCACACAAATCAAAAAGTAACTCACCCGTAACGGTTGTTTGAAGAATATCGAGACGACATAGTAAAAATTCCAGTTGCTTTAACAAATCCAATCAAACTTTTTCGACTCTGCTGCCTCAAATTTTGTGAAGCAAGAAACATAAAAAAAAAAAAAATTTCCAGAAAAAAATTTTCTTAGAAAAAAAATTTTAAGTTACCCTGTTGTTGCCATAACAATGGACAACGGACTTTGCTTCAAACAGCAGCGGTATTTTGACCGTTTCCGGCTGAGAGAAGAGAAAGGCAAGGGAGGATCGAGGGAAGGGCAAAGGGAAGGGAGTGGGGGGGGGCGTGTGGGCAGTTGCAGCCGTTTTAATGGTAGTAATGTCAAGTAGAGTTTAGCTCGGCCGGAGCGGAGAAGCTTTATTGATTAGAGAAGCACTTATCGAGCTCAATTTCATTGACAATAAATCGTATTTATAGAAGCCCTTAAGCTCTGAAAGTGATGTCTGCAAATCTTCGATCTGTCGTTCCTTTGCTTGACTTTGATCGGGTTCAACCAACGACAGTACAACCTCCACAACCTCGCCCTACGCGCAAGTCGAAGGAATAATAGCCATGGCAAACCCAAAATCACTCTCGGAAATTTTATCCTCGCGGATCGAGGCCTTTGATGCCGAGGGAGAAGAAGACGTGGAAATGCCCGACGACGTTCCTGATATCAATCCCGACTATTGCATAGAATGTGGTGATCAGCCTGCGGAGGTCATATGCACAGAATGCGACGAGCAGTTTTGCAGCGTTTGCATGAAGTTCCTACACAGAACAGGTGTAAGTTTAGGGAAAAGTCTGTGATGGGAAAGTTTGTTTAACAGTGAACGCATACAGAAACGAAAGGAACACTCTACCACAGTCTTTAAGCCGAGCAAAGAGACAAATGAGGCTACAAATATATCATCTACATCATCAGAGCAGCCAGTTGTTTCTGATAACGCCGAACCTGCATCCGATAGCGACTCCTCTGCCGACGAGTCTCCAGCTGAACCTTTGACGACCATTCCAAATAGTGGTACTGACTCCCTCGTCAAAGAAAGAGCGAAATATATTCCCATGCGTCTCACACAGACCGAACGGAAATATCTTCGGTTACTAGAAGCTGCCCTAAACGTCTCCGAGTACACCGACAAGGTGGATATTCTTGCCTACTCCGCAAAGTCCAAGCGAATTGTTGGACAACTCAAAGAAATGTGCTCCATCTTGGCCGGTTTGGTAGTCGCCACAGACATGAACGTCGGTCAGGCCCTGTTTGAGGACAAGGACTTTTCTGCCAACGCAGAGTGGTTCAAGAAGATCTTTGAAATTGGCCGAAGATATAAAATCATGAATCCTGAACGCATGAGAGACACGTTCGGAAAGCTCATGTATATGGTGATGGATTCTCGGCTTCCAGAAATCTCAAGCGTGATGGAGTTCGATCTATACATGCCCATTCTTACGGTTTACAAGTTTTTGCAAGACTTGAATGCTCTTAGCCTACTCGATGATCCGCTTGTTGTACAAGCTACCCTTGAAATCGTGGCCACCGGTAAACGGAGACAACAAATCCAGAATGAAATCAAAGCCAAAGAAAGAGCTATTGAGATTCTTGCCAAGCGATACTCTACACCTTCGTTGTCGCGTGATGACATTCGACAGTGTCTATACTCCATCGGCGACAACCACGCCTACCTGCGCTCCAACCGAGATCCGGTGGAGCAGACAATCGACTACCTCAACGAGTTTTTCAACGCCAAGACTTTTGAAAAGGACTTCGCTCTTTCTATTTCTTCCGGCCGTGCTGGAGCTCGTCTCAACCATGACCATACCAAGCAGTTCCACTATGTCTACCAATCGCTCTCGCTCTGGTCACTCATCATGAAGGATATGTTCAAGCTCTGGCATTTGGCTGATAACGATCTTCTTTCGGAAAAGACCCGCTATCGTCTGGTTGATACGGGCCAGGGCCTGAACCGTATTCAGGCCAGTCCCCAGGTCTCGCGATGTATGCATGGCATTATCGACCAAGCCCAGAAGCGAACCAATGGTTGGATTGGAAGCGCAGTTGTGCATTTGGGTGACCACAACGTACCCAACTCTTGGTTTTTCCTCGACAAATATTTACAGGTTCCACTTATTCTCAATCCCGTCAATCTTATCCTCGGTGAGATCGACAACGTTGCCCGAGACCCGTTTGTTCACACGTGGATTGAATCGCAGTTCGAGTCGGTGGAAGGTCTGAAGAAGACCATTCTGAGCGACTTTTTCAAGCACGCCTTTGACGGTTCTGGTGCCGATAACTTCTTCGATGCCGGTTCGTGTATCGATGGTCGGCTTACGAGTGCCTGGAACTGGACCAACCTCGTGTCCAAAAAGCCCTACTACAAGATTTTTCTACTTTGTGGATTCCAAGGATTCAACGGCAGTGAAGGATTTTAAACCTCTCTTCTGTATATGTTTGTGTTTTTGTTTGGTTGTAGGGTCTTTAGTTAACTCGATGCATCTCCCCGCCTTCGGAAGAACTAACTTACTGCCGACCTAACTAACACTCTGAAAAAAAAGTGCCCGCCGCTTGTAAACAACCCAAAAACTGCACTTCGAGACTACGTAGAAAATAAAAATACTTAATTCGCGTATGGGAAAGGTGTGATTGATGTAGTTGGCGTTGCCTACTAATGTTGTTTACCGGTTCCCCCCTCAGCTTTCTTCTTCACTTGCGCCCGCTTTTGCGAAAAATGTCGGGAAATACCAACTCGGGTATGAATAAGTGCCTTTGAACGCGTTACACTAGTCTAACATTTTTTTTTGAAAGGCTCAAACTCCTGGTCGGAGGTTCGTCATCGACTTCACCTGAATGACGAGCAAAACCTGCTCCTCCTCCGCCAGCTGGTCATCAACCGCAATGGCTGTAAGCCCCGGCACAAGACATCCTGGATTCGCCGGCAGCAGATGGACTTTTTCCAAGCTACTGGACTAAATGTGACCAACATTGCCTTCAAACTTGGCCAGTGGGAGCAGCGGTATCGCGCTCAGACCAACAAGGGTCCAGACCGACTTCCAGATATTCCCATTGAAGAATGCGACACCAACCAGCTTATGGCTATTTGGGTGGATTATATTGACTCTCTTGAAAATGGTAAGAACGAAGAATCGGACTTGCAGCAGCAATTACGCGCTGCCAACGTCCACGACGACCTCCGCCATCAGCAAGACCTCGAACTTGCCTCGGCTGCGGTTAATGCAGCTCATGCCGCTGCGGTTCATGGGTCCCCTCTATCGAGCTCGCTCTCTCACGGCCAGTCGCTCCAGAATGACAATATGCTCAAGCGCTACGTCGGCTCTCCCTCGTCGGTCGACCTCAGCCGGCCTTCAGGCTCAGATCTCGATATTACTCGGTTAAATAAGCGCAAACGCCCCTTCAATAATAGTTCTCCTGGTGGCACAAACAACGGAAATAGCAGCTACGTGGCCGGCCACTCGGTCGCTCCTCTAAACTCTAGCTCGGGAGGTATCTTGGTTGGTGCCAATGGGCAAAATGGAGGCGATGAGGCTTTCCAGCGTTTTATTCAACAACAAGAAAAGCTGAACGCGCGCATTGACGGGTTGATTGATCAAGTATCGGCGTTGTCGCGGGCAGACGAGGCCCTCGGCGACGTGGGGTCAGAGCAGGAATCCGGAGAGGCTGCCGACCAGACCTCGCAAGAGTCGCGTATTGCTCCGCAGTTCACCAACGTTGGACGTGTGATGGACCGAATCAACCAGATTGGTATCGATCAAAAATACATGGTCGAACGACTGGACAGCCTCGAAGCCAAGTTGTCGCGAATACTCGAAAAGCTGGAGACATCCAGCAAACTTGAGGCCGTCGGTAGTATGCTATCGGGATACCAGCAGTCGTGATTCCTTTTTGTATCGTGTCTTTCTTTCTGTAATATTGGCTTGCTCAGGCAAGGTCTTTTGTAAATTCTCTCGTTGTTTGTTTTCTTCCTCTGTTTATGTGTTCTATCTTGTGTTATTGGTTTATAAGTGTGCTATGTAATGTCTGAATTGTAGCTCTTGTAGCTTATCGGTGTTGCCAGGTCTTATGTGGTAACCCGTTAATGGTTTAAAGATATTCAAGGGTTTAAGGATAGATTTTAATTTCAAGTAGCTAATAAAGGAAAAATGTAACACATTACGTCGCATACCTGGAAAACTTTTTTTTTAAATATTTTTTCCTAAAAATCTTGGAAAATCCGAAAAACAAGCGGTATTTTGGGGATTGGGGATAAGTGGGAAAATTTTCTAAAAGAAACTATTGAATTTTACAACTTTACAACTTATTCAAAGGAAAAACTTCTATTTATCAAACACATATCGCAGTCGTAACATGTGAAGCAATTTCATCATTTTGTTTTCAGAGCGTCTGATCTCTAGTATTGCTCCTCGGCCGTATTGACAATCACATCATTAATTTTGAGAATCATTCGAGTAAGCTGGGTAGCCAACAAGAGTTGGGCACGCTTTCCAATCAACGGGTCGATAACAAATACCTCCTTCATGTCGTTGGTGCCTGCGCCTATGCAGTCAATACCGAGACGCGAGTTTCGCTCCTTGATCTGCTGCGACTTGACGTTGGCAAGAGCCTCGATGGGAGAAAGACCGGAGTTTTCAGCCAAGGCCATGGGGACGTTGTCGAGAGCGGCAGCGAAGGCACGCATGGCGTACTGCTCGATATCCTTGTGCTGGTCAGCAACGTCCGAAACAGCAATCGAGCAAGCAATCTCAGCAGCACCACCACCGTAAACAACGCGGTTATCTCGGACCAAGTTTCGCACAACACACAGCGAATCGTGAAGAGCTCGTTGAGCCTCGTCGATGATCATCTTATTGCTACCTCGCACAAACACAGTGCAGGCCTTGGAGTTGGCACACTCTTCAACAATAAGCATGCGGTCACGAGTAGTTCCGAAGCTAACTTCGCGAACAATGCCGGCTCGTCCGAGCTTCTCAGAGGTGAGGTCCTCGAATCGAGGAACGATCCGGCCTTCAGTAGCAATGGCTAGCAATTCAATCTCAGGTCCGCCGACCCATCGAACAGCAGGAAGTTCATTCTGCAACAACAAGTGGTTGGCCTCGTCGTCGAAACCCCACTGGCAAATGGCCAATGTAGCGCCGGTGTCCTTGATCTTCTTGATCATCTCCTCAAACTTGCCGTGTTCATAGTCCTGAAGCTTTTCAAACTCTTCAACACTGGTGATCTCCAACTTGTGCTTGGTCTTGGGCTTCGGAGGCTCGAAGGGGCAAGTCAAAATAGCAAGCTTGACATCTGTGAGGGTTCGGGGCATTTGGGGATGAGACATGTCTTTGTCAAGAATGACACCCTTGATAAGCTTACTGTCCTCTAAGGATCCACCAACCTTACCATCAACCTTTATTAACTCGAAATCAACGTCCTTTCGCTTCAAGTCGGCAACAGTCAAGACGGCGTCGACAGCAATTTGGGCAAACTGATCAACAGCCTTGGAAACAACCTTGCTACCCAACGATGTCTTGGCAGCCTTGAGAAGGTTGCTCTTGTCGTCGTCTCCGAACGGAACCGTGTCTGCAATAGTGTCCAAGTGAGCGACAGCAACTTTGCAAGCCTCGTCGAAACCATCAGCAATGCGAATGGGGTGAATACCACGGTCAATAAGTTCAGCTGCCTGCTCAAGAAGGGCACCGGCAAGAACAACAACACCAGTGGTACCGTCGCCAATTTCGTCGTCTTGGGATTTTGATCTGGAAATATTAGAAATCAAGAAGGCAAAGGGAAAAGGATTTACATACAACTCAACGAGCAACTTTGCAATCTGGTTATCAATTTCCATCTGACTTAGAATGGTCGCACCATCGTTGGTAATTGTGATGTCGCCGTCGGGAGAAATCAAGATCTTGTCGAGGCCTATATAGTTAGTATCTAGATCATCAAAAGGTCCGCGAATAAATTTCAAGGAGAATACGTACCTCGAGGTCCTAATGATGTTCGAACAAGACTAGCGACTGTTTTTGCGGCAATGATGTGTGACTAGATGAAAAGAACATGTTAGAATAACGATCAACCAGACGACCCCAAAGCCCCTTGCGAGGTTACATACCTTGACAGCTTCGACTCCATGTGTTCTAAAACAAAAAAGAATATATGTTAGGGTTTGTTTTCAGTCCAAATAGCGATGGGTTTACCTCTGCTTTTGACCTTGGCTGTTTGCGCGTTAGTGGCTGATTGATTTCTCTCCTTCCCGTGTGACTCACTCTCTAACAATAATAAAAGGTCGACCAGTCTCATCCTGAGCAACGACAGCGTTGGACAGGTCGGGATTGAATGGTGCCGCCATGCTTTGAGTGTTTTTGTCAAAAGCGTCGCGGTCGTCGAAGCGCGAAAGGATTTCGATTTTTTGGTAAGTTAGCTTAATTTAACTTAGCAATTCAATCTTGGAATGGACGACGAATTTCTAAAACATGCGAGAGTTTAAGCGTTTAGTGGGATGGTATTTGAAAGGTCTAAGCGTGTCAGTGAATAATATTCAGGTTGATTTGCAAAACGTATTCTAGTAGTATATTGTTCCTTGATTTCGTGTGATCCTTAAACCACCTTCAGTACTATTCTCGAGCCTTACAGTTTAAATCTCATAAAGTTTAAGGGTTATAGATCGGTAGAATGCCGATTTAATGTGGTTTTCTTGAGTCTTAGGATCGTTGGGAACAATGGGCTGCCGATTCATGAGAGACTCCATTAACCGACATTTCTACCAATTGCACTTAAAATAACCACAAGGCACAATTATAATACTATTTTTGTTTCCTAGTACTCAATTGAAAGCCAATACGTTTCTGAGAATATTCGCGATCAAGTAAAAGAAGGACCGGAAAAACATGATTGCCTCTATTTTATACCATTGAGGAAGAATAGATTAATCTAATAAAATTATAAGCCTATAAAAATGCCAAAATAACTCATATTAGACTATTAAAATGTGAAAGTGGTGTCTCAGTTGCGCCGTCGACTTCACCGCCATCACCAGCCATCAGGCAGAGCCAATGACAGGCAAGACAACAGTCAGCGCCAAAGAAGTCTAAGTGGTCTGACGATCTAAATGGTATACAGAGAGATTCTAAAGGATTCTAATATATTTAAGTAAGAAAGATATAAAGATACAAATTTAAAATGCCTATGGTAGACACTATCTTACACCTGGATATCTCTGGATCTAGGCGCTAGACTGGATGTACAAGAAAGCGGCCGCGGCAACGAGAGCGGTGACGACAAAGATCAGAACAGAGGAGCTAGAGAATGTCAGCAAACAAGTACAAAAACTTGAATAATCGACTCACCTTCCCTTGCTCTCAGTGGCGGCCTCGACGACAGGAGCGGCCGACGCAGCAGGCTTGGGAGACTATACAGAAAACACGGAAAATCAAGCCTCTCCAAACATCTCCCCCTTCTTAATGAATAACCGAGGAGATGATGGAGACCGAGGCAAGATCCGATAAAATAGGTCAGCAACCGAAAAAAGTAATCAAATCCATGGCAGCAGCAAGGGACAAACAACACCCCCTTCCACCACCACCACAACAAATAAAATACTCACGCCACCTTCGACAGTGCCAACGAGAAGAGGTTCCAACTGTTCCCGGGCCTCTTCGGAGTGTCCGATGTCCTAAACGCCCATCGTGTCAGCATTCAACCTGTGGTGAAAGTCTGAAGATAGAACCGCTTCACAGGGCATCGACAGCTGGGAAAACCAAACAAACCTCGAAAGCGCTGGTAGCATCCTGACCAGCAACATCCAAAAGGACTTCCTCGCCACCACTATAAAAGAGAGTTAGCTAAAAAGGCCAGAAATTGGGTATATCTTTAAAGGAGACAAAGAACGTACGGGTGTTCATCAACAAACTTGGTGACATCGTAGACTTTATCGTGAATGATCATGTAAAGATCATCGGATTTGTCGTGCTTGCTGACTTCTTCGGCAGTGAAAACTTTGGACATCGTTGTTGAGTTTTTAAAAGGAGAAGAGAAAAGTTTTGGGTGGGTCAGGGAGCGTTCCCAAGGCAAGTCGAAGCCAACAAGAGATCCTTCAATGCAGACACTAAATTTGTGTGTAGAGTTCAGATAGACAGTCACCAATATTATGTAATAGATATAACATGTATATATATACACTTTTCCCGTTTTTTTTTTCCCCCCCCAAAGATTCGGGTAACTCACAACGCTCTGCAGCTGTTTTAATCAAACTAAAGAAAAGAGTTGAATAAACAAATATAGAAATGTTCAATTGAAGCTTTGTTCAGGCGGTGTTTCTTTTTCCCTTCATCATAAACAAGCCCAACTTCCCTAAACGCCCAAACCCTGGAGTATTTTAAAAACCATTCAAAAAACAAAAAACAATAAAATTAAATCTACAAAAGAGTAAAAGCAAACACCTCGAAAAATTCTATCAAATAGAGGAGAGACTATATCTCTCCACGTGACCAATCTCGTCGTCTCTCTGTGTTTGGTCTCTCGGAGGAAGTTTGCGCACCTCCTCCCTTTTTTTTCTTCTTCTTTATCCTTGTCCTTCTTTGTCCTTCTTTGACTTTAAGTTGGCTTTTGTTTTGATTTGATTGGAAAGGTGAGTGAAAATCAATTCCCCTGCTTATTCTAACTCGAATAGAAAACAGACTCCCCTTTGCCCTTTCTTGCCTTACCGCGATATCAGCTTCCAAACTCGCAACATGTCTTCCAAACAGAGTCAGGCAAACATCGACAAGAACCATGCCACATTGAAGGCATTATGCAAAGACCCCGGCAATAAATTTTGCGCGGATTGTAAAAAGACTTCGCATCCTAGATGGGCTTCGTGGAACTTTGGCGTCTTTATTTGTATTAGGTACGCGGAATGAACCCATCCTTCTGAAAGGAGACGCTACTGCGTATCTATCATATGAAGAGATCCATTTGAAATTGTTCAGGTTACTGATTGATCATATAGATGTTCCGGTATCCACCGAAGTATGGGTACCCATATTAGTAAAGGTACTGCTCGTTACATCGCCACTTCGGCCACTTTCAAGTATTAACATTTAAATTATAGTTAAATCGGTAGATCTCGATGTTTGGAATGATGACCAGGTTGCAAATATGGTCAAGTGGGGAAACGCAAAGGGAAACACGTAAGTTCAGAATGGGGCTGTTTTGTTTGCACTTCTGCTAACACTCGATTAAAGATACTGGGAAGCAAAACTCCCTGAAGGCCACATTCCTACTGATGGGTATGTATATATTGTCGTTTCACTACCGCCTTACTAATGTTGTAGAAAAATCGAAAACTTTATCCGAACAAAGTATGAACTAAAACGATGGGTTGCAGATGGTCCAATTCCCGACCCTTCCACCATCCAAGTAGGTCAAAAGTTGGCTTCACAGGTAGGGAAAAGATACAAACTGACGGTTCTTTTAAATTCTAACGATTCATACAGCCTGCGGCGGCACCGGTTAAAGCGCCTTCTCACCCGACAGGACGTCAGATTCACCACCACAAGCGCCAGTCTTCGCTAAGTAACTTGTCAAGTCCAGTAAAGGGACACACTATTTCAGCTGCACCGATGAAACAGTCTGTGAATCTTTTGGATCCCATCGGGCATGGTTCACCTGCCAAACCTGTTCGCTCCTCAGCGGCTCACAAGGACTCTTTACTAGGTGGACTTGACTTTGGGCCTACACCCACTCAAACTCAGTCTGCTCCTCGTACATCTCAACCAACAAGAACTGCCCCCCAATCGGCTGCCGCTCCTGCTCCTGCTGCCGCTCCTTCAGCACCTACAAACACACGCCCTGATCTTAAAATGTCAATTCTTTCTTTATATGCCTCTGCCCCGAAACCGGCTGCTCCTCCGCAGGCAAATGTTGCTCCACAAAATAACGTCTATCAAAATCAGTTTGATTTCCCCCAGCAGACTCAAACCCAAATCCCTCAACAGCAGTATGGACAGACACCCTCTTCCGGTGGGTCGAATCTTCTTGATTTGACTAGTGCTCTGGGTGGATTGGATTTCGGTTCCGCTCCCACGCCCGCAGTGCCGACTGCAACGCCCGCCTACCGGCCCCCCACACAACCTATCACCTCTACTGGCACTGCTGATTTATTAGGAGGTCTTGGTGATGTATGGAGCTCATCTAAGCCTACACCTGCACCTGCACCAGCGACCACAACCGCAAAGCCTGCAGCCGCTACGAACTTCAACGGAGATATGACTGGCTTGTCTTTTGGAAGGACGACAGCCCCACCAGTGAAAAAAAGCTTTCCCTCTAATTCGCAGGCATTTGGATCTTTCAGTTCTGATCTGTACAACAACCAGCCCACTTCGGGTGGAAGCACTAAGGTTGCGGTAGATGACGAATTTGGCAATTTTGAATCGCACACTTCCACCGGAGGCTTCCAGCAGCAGACCTTTGAAAACGAGTGGACAACACCGGCTTCTACGGCCGCTATGACTGTTCCGCCTGCTCCGAAGACTAGCAGCTCTGCGATCCCCGAAGACGACATGTTTTCCAACGTCTGGAGGTAGATAGAAGTTGGGAAAAAGTTTGAATGGCCCATTTGCAATTTCTTTCTTACCATAGTGACTAATATATCGAATCATTGTTTGATTTTCATTCCCTTTTTAAAGTTTGTATATCTTGAGCCATCGTATAGACACTGTGTAGAAAATTGTCTCCATTGGGACCCATAGTGACAGGGGAACTTGGAAAACTGTCTCCAAGCGTTTTTGCCCAACAGACTGGGAACTTATCAGCCATGGATGCTTACGATCAGATTCAAACGCATATACCTACTCCACGGGGTAGCACACCAGTCCCCAAGAGTAGCACCGGCACTGCAGAGACCGGTGGCTCGACTGCTGATGGCGCGGATCGACCAAACAATGGGACTGCTTACACATCTTCTGAAAGTACCGCTGCTCTTTCAGAGGAAAAGAAAGTGGTAGTCAATCTTGAAGATGAGATAAATAAGGCCGTGGAATCCTTTTCGACATCTAGTTGGGGACTCCGACTGGGCTCAATTTTTGAAACCGTAAAGAAACAGGTAAGCTCCAATTACTATATTGTGAAGATAGTTTTAAAATACACCAGACGCATATTATACTCCTTTGATAAATATTCTTTGCCTGGAGGAGACCTAAAGAAGTAGCTAACCTGTTAACAGAGTGAAATAGTCCTCGACGCTACGAGAAAAGACCTGGAAGAAGCTCGCAAGGATCTGGGAAATCTTACAGAACAAGCTTCCAAGGAGATTGGGCAATTGTCACAGAATATTTCATCCAGAGGCTTTGGTATTTACACGGGAGAAGGCTCGAGTGGGGTACCGGTCGATGCCGATGCACCTACCGCCGATGGCAAGTCCACAGAGCCTTCTGCGGACTCTTTCAATGAAAATAAGCTGTCGATGTTTGAGGTTTTAAAACAGCGAGCACTCGCCAATGTCGAAGCTTTAGAATCAGCGGAGGACCAGGCTGACGAATACCTTGAGAAATACTTCACCAAGATTGGACAAGGCGTGGGAAACTTTATGCGACAGGCAATTAGTGTTTCTGGTCCAGGAGAGGAATCAAAGGCAAATGCAGCTTCCCAAGATGTTTTATTTGATGCTAGCAAGGAACAAGAGGGCGTCAAACGACAGATTTAGTAAGTATACCTCATTTGGTATTTGCAAAGTACTAACGGGTGCAAGTGCTTCTCGATTTGAAGCTCAATTGCATGTCCTCCACACGGCTATTGAACCTTTCACTACGACTACTCTCGAAAAAGACTACAATGACTTCTATTCTAAATTCTCTGCCGACGACAGCACTGAAGACATCGCCAAGGATTTAGAAAAATATCCTGAACTTCGCAAACTCATGGAACAACTTGTTCCTGACAAGCTTCCTTACAAAGTGTTTTGGGCGAAATACTACTATATGAGATTACAAATCGACAAGGAGGAAGCCCGAAGGAAAGAATTGCTAAAGAGTGAGTACTCTTTGTGTTTTATACAGAATTTTCTAACGTTGCACAGGTGCGAAGAATCAGGAAGAAGATGAGAATTTTGACTGGGATGACGAAGATGAGGTTGACAATGAGGATCAAAAGCCGAAGTCCAGAGAGCCTGCAGGCAGTAATAAGCAGACTACTGGAGAGGAATCTGGTAGACCGTCGAGTGAAAGTAGCTATGACATGGTCTCTCAAACCGCCTCCATTCCCCGCCGAGTAGGTTCGGCCTCAGAGCTACCAGCAAAAGCGGCACTAGCTGAAGAAGACAGCGAAGAGGACTGGGAGTAACGTTGATTACTGTTGGAATTCGCCCTCCCTTTTTTTTGAGGAGGTCGTTCCGAGCTTTGATATTTTGAAAGTCTATTTCCTATCACCTGAACAGCTTCTTTGCAGAGGAGACCGGCTTTTTCCTTGGCTGTTTTTTTTTATAATTTTTACTATCATAATTTCTCTTTCAGTGCCGTTTTTGGGAAGTTGCTAGATTTCGTGGCTACGGTAGCAGTGCAGTGACTGTGGATTTGGAAATAGATTTTGTCTTAAAGGTTTATCTGTATTATCAGATTTGATTTAATAAGAGTGAATATTAGAAGATACAGCTTTTTTTTTCCAAGGTAGTATTTATTGTACAGAATGTAGGTGGCCAGCGATTAGTACCGTCGCCGGCGATTTCCGCGATTTCCACGATCTCCTCCACGATCTCTACCACGTCTCCACCGATCGTCGTTGTAGCCAAGATCGCGAGAATCAGCTGCATATGCCCGATCAGAAGCAGGCGGTCGATAGTCCTTAAGCTTGGTGGTGAGTTCCTCGTAATCCTTACGCATGACGACAAATCCCAAATGCATCTGCAGAAAAACGTCAGTAAAACCTCCGTGAAAAAGAGTAAATCGATTTAATTACCTTTCCACCAAAGTGATCGGCGAGACGTCGGTTGTTGTCGAGTTTTGAAAGGTATGCCCCACAGACATCGCACACGGTAAGTTTCTGATGGCCGCTGGCACCCGATGTTTCTGAAATCTGACGGAGATCCTTCTCCTTCAGTTCGATAATGCGTGTTTCATCTTGAAGGTAGTTGTAGTCGTCCATTGCCTGACCGATAAGTCCTGCTTGGGCTGGGAGTGTTAACGCGGTCGAGCAGGCCAAAAAAAAACAGAAGGTACCTACCAAGAGCCTCTATTTCATCTATTGTTTCCTTTGTGTATTGATTTAGGGTATCGATTTCTTTGAGCTAGTGTTGTTAGCACCGAGATTAGTGCGACGGATCCCAACATACCATGTGAGTGAATTTCAGTACTTCCTCTGCAGTCTTCTCAAGCCGCCTCTGTGCCATCTCAACGCGTCTGTTGCAGTCTAAAACATGACTCTTTAAACTAGTCAAATACTCCCATTGGTACTGCTTGACTTTGCTCGACTCTGGATCCGACTCCACAAGTGCTTCGAATTCCTCTTTGAGCGCTGGCGGGTGGACACGCGAACACGATCCAATATCCTGTTTGGTGTTGACAAAGAGGTCGTGCGGACAGTGTCCGCAAACAAACGCTTTGCAGACATCTGGGTCGTCCATCGAGTAGGTCCGCTTGGGACCTGTGTCCCCAAGAGCATCAGCTCCCATGAGTTGCTGAAAACCAAGTCAGTAAAACATACCAGCACGTATCTATCTTGCATACCTCGAGTAACTTTCGCTGTTCGGCCGCCATGTCGGATGCAAGTTGATAAAAGGCAAGTTTCGTTGCCAGGCTTCCGCCGTACAGTATCGATCCAAGTACGACCTGGACGAATTGTTTCGAAAACTACACTCTCAACACTTCTGAAGATACGTATGCTTTCCTTTCAACTACACCTGGTTTCCCATTGTATCTTTAGGTGAGCAATAGGATTAAATCTCCATGCCATAAATGCTATAGAATACACTAAAATCAGAAATATACCCCCACCAGAATGCACAAGAACGCACTAAAAACCAAACAATTTGTTATTACATTATAGTCATTAAACGTAAACATTGACTACAAGAATCAATGCTGAGTAGGACTAATAATCAATGCCGAGTAGGCATGCGAACATAAAATAAGATATAGGCGTTATTATTGACCATACCATCATATATCGGAAAAGCTCTACTGTCATCAAACATCCACCATCCACGGGATCCTTTGTGCACAGTAGCGGTATAATGGCCACCTTTGAGAGTTCCCATATGATTAGTAACACCATACAAGCCGTAGACAAAAGGAGGTATCTGGTCAGATTTACCATATTGATCAGTCCATACTTTATCCTTTGCAAGGTAATCAGGCCAGAAACCAGTCAAGTCCAAGCCTTGAAGAGGATAATCGACCAGCGTCTCGATCTTGTCGCTTTGACTGTTACCATAGGTTTTGAATCTTTGCAGGTGAATGATCAAAATATGAGGGAGCCTCGACAACGTCAAAGTCTTTGTAGCCTTTCTCTTCTTTTTGCAGTTTGGGCAGTTCCAGCCGTTTGCACCCTCGAGAACCTCGGTTTGCACAAAGAGATTGAAACAGTCAAGTAAAGAAACACGACCATGCTTAGATTTTTGAGGAATTGGCAATGTCAAGAAAGTAAATGGGTTGTAAGTTGTAGAAGTGAACTTGCAATGCGTACACTTGAGCTGACTTTGGTATTGTCCCTGAAACAAATCAACAATAATAGACTGGTCTGACTTGAGATAGCGAGCCCATTCTACCAAAGACGCATATCGAACTGACAGAGTCTCCCGCTTTCTTTCTTCTTCTTCCGTCAACTCCTTAATTCTTGGCTTTCCTCCATTCACATTTAGATCTTCATGCAATTTGTCTAATACAAAAGACAAAAACTCTTGAGCATCCTGCTGTTCACAACCTGCAAACTCAGACCTCAGCTTTCCAGAAATAGCCTTCATCTGTGTTGGAGCAACAGCTGGAAATCTGTCGGAATACAAAGTGCAAATCAGATTAGAAAAGATATCGGCAAAAAGCCCCTTTGTTCCAAGCTTATTTTGGAAATTGATATAACTTTTATAGGATCCATCTAGAAAGATTGCAGCTAGCGGCGTCGAACCAGCAAGACATTGAATGACACTATTCATATAACAGCTGTTTCCCAAATTATTTAACCCCGTTGTTCCACCAGTCGTAGGAAGCGGACGAGATATTGGAGCATGAACAAGAGTCTGAGAAGAATTCGAAGAGGGAGCTGAGGGTTGCTGACGAGGCAAAGATGTAGAAGACAATGAGCTCTTTTCGTCATAGACAGCCACTTTATTATAATCACGATGAGATGGCATCTTATGGGTTGCTGGTTGCATAATCGGTGGCGGTGGTGGTCGTTCGGGCATCTGGGGGTGCCGAGTTGATACAGCATTATAGGGTGCAGGAATCGGAGGAGGAGTAACAGGAATATGCTTAAAATAGTCATTAACATTTTTTGCATAGCCTCCATTATTATGGATTTGGTTGTCAATTCTTAGTGCTCGAGGCTTTGGGGAAGAGCTTTGAGATCTGAATTCCTGGCTTAAATTCATATTCACTTTTTGGTGAGAAAATGATTCAGAATTCTGTGGAGTTTCATCATGTTCATTAGTGCGAAATCCAGTCGCTGAACGAATTCCATTACTACGATCAAGTGACTCCGCAGTAACGCCAGCCGAAAATGTAGAACTCTTTGGTTTGACGGACAAAACTCGCTGGCTAGGATCGTCAGCAGTCTCCACTTGACCCATCCCAGCTTGCTCTATCCATGCATCTAGTCCCCCAACCAGCAGACAGGGAAGTCGCTTGAGAGGTTTATGAAATGCCCGATCGAACAGGGCAGAAATCAAGTTTTTAACGGCTCTTCCTTCGTCAGTATCACCTTGGTTTAATGAGCTTAGGGAAGCTGTAGATTGGTCATAGTAAACAATTAGGTCAAACTGGCTGCGAAGTGCAAAGAGACTCTGCTCTCTGGAGGGAGCGATACAAAGAGAATTTTCCAAATCCTGGTCGTTCATTTTTTCCCGCAACACTATCGGCTCAAGACATAAAATATTAGGATGCCTGATATGACCCTCCTCAAATTTTTCTCGATATCGAATGTCGATCAGTAAAATCTGATTGGGGACTAGTCGTAAATAATTCTGCAATGTCTCAGCATTTATAACATTAGCTTTTGGAAAAATGATATTAGTGCTTGAAGCAGGAGCAATTGAACGATGAGGTTCTGGCATTGAAAGGTATCCAGATGAGCTTACCACAGGAATCGGCGGTGGAGGGATAACTGGTGGTATAGGCGGCCGGGAATTCGACATAGGAAGAGAAGTGGACGAGTGATTGTTCGAGGGAATTGAGGGAATGCTATTCGAGGACCATGATGAAGAACTATGATTTGAATCGATATTCATGAAAGAGGATCCATGGCGAGGAGCATCGCGTAAAGATTGACCTTGACCAGCACACGAAAGGTCTCTGGGGCCGCGCGGCTTTGATAATGACGTCTTGCCTCCGTGAAGTCTCAATTTCCCAAACCTCTCAGCCAAAGGATCATGAGAAGAGCCATTTGAGGAGGATTGAATATCAGTTGGTTGTAGACTACCAGCATAGTCTGGCTGCTCACGATTTTCACTTGTACTTGATTTTGCCGAAGTACTATCAATAGATGAGCGAACTTGTTGAATATTGCTATCATTTGCAATTATCTAAAGCGGGATATCGATTAGAACCAACTTTGTAAATAGCGTCTGTGTTACTTACATTCCGTAAATCACTATAGATCTTTAGATCCTCTGATGCAGAAGAAAATGAGACAAATCCAGGATGATTTGGAATTATATCAGCAACTAGAATATGTGCTTTGATGTAGTAGAAGTAGGCATTCTCTTTATTTTCTGACTTTAGACTGTCAATGTATTCCTCATATGCTTCGAGTGCAGTTCGAACCAGCCGCGGCACGTTAGCACCTGTAGGCAAATCAGCCTTTGCAGCATCTGCAATGGCCCTAGAAGTCCTAGGCGTAGACATCCTAGCTCGACTTCTGCGGCAGCGCTGGAGTAAGGTTTAACTTTCTTTGTTGTTGAAGATTCAACCACTTTCACACTGTCGCCACAATGTCAGGCTGGTTTTCAAGTGGGCCTTCTTTAGACGAAGCGATAGAGAAAGCGACGTCTGAGTTACTTCCTCATGGCGAAGAGGATCTTGTTACGAGCCTCGAGATATGTGACCTCATACGCTCAAAGACCGTTCGTCCCAAAGATGCGATGCGCAGTTTGAAACGCAGGCTGGACTTCCCAAACCCTAATGTGCAATTATCTACTCTCAAGGTAATATATATGCTGTTTTTTTTCGAGAAATGAAACTTACTGTTTACTTTTTAGCTCATTGATACATGTGTCAAGAACGGGGGCAATCACTTCCTTGTGGAGATTGCGTCCAGGGAATTCATGGACAATTTAGTTTCTATTTTGAAATCGAGTACAAAAGTAAATTCAGATGTCAAGAATGTTATTCTTTCATATATACGGGCATGGTCTATTGCGTTTGCCGGTCAGATAAACCTTTCATACGTCGACACTATCTATCAACAGCTCAAAAGCGAAGGTAAGTCGGGTGTACTATTAGTTGAATTTTTCTAATATTTAGGCTACGAATTTCCTACACACGAAGACTTGAATCCTTCATTTATCGACAGCAGTGCGGTAAGTTTGGTTACGTGGCCTAGTACTTCTTAGTTGCTGACATTATTTTTATAGCCGCCTGAATGGGCTGATTCAGATGTTTGTATGCGATGCAGAACTCCCTTTTCATTCACCAATCGAAAACATCACTGTCGTAATTGCGGAAATACGTTTTGTCAAGATTGCTCCTCCAAAACACTACCACTTCCAAATTTAGGCATTACCGATCCTGTCAGAGTCTGCGAAACCTGCTACGGGAAGCTGACACGAAAAAATAATACTACTTCTGCGACAGAAACTTCAGCTGATGCCTCTTTACTCTCACAGGAAGATAGAGAGCTAAAGGCTGCTTTGGAGCTTAGTTTGAAGGATTTGAGCTCTGGAGGAAACCATGACATGGAAATCACACCCAACAATTATACTACTTCTGTTCCTGCTACCAATGATGATGACGAAGATGATGACGATATGAAGGCTGCCATCGAGGCAAGTTTACGAGACTTGGAGCAGCAAAAAGGCTCTAAACCGGATGTAAATAAGCCTCTTCCGGAGACCATTCTTGAACCATCTCCAAATGAACTTACACATACTGATATCGACAGTATTTATTTGTTTTCGAATCTGGTGGATCACTTGAAGAGCGGCCCTCCTTCGGCCATTTTGCAAGAACATCAAGCACAGGAATTATACGAGTCTCTAAATACAATGAGACCAAAAATTGCTAAATCAATTTCCGAGAATATCTCCAAATACGAACATTTGGTTGATATGCATTCGAAGCTTGTACAAGTTGTCAAGCTCTACGACTCAATGCTGGAAGAGAGACTTTCCTATACCTATAGTCGTCATAATATATCCTCTCCTGTAGGATATTCCGAGAATTACCGCCAACCTCCACCTACTCTTTCCGTTCCTTCTGCACCCTCTTATACTGTCCCTCCTCATCATTCTAGTCCATCATACGCGCCTTTCCACCCCTCAAGCAATTCTTCACAACCCAGTGATTCGTTGAATAACTATCCGACTACCCAGAATACTGCGACCCAGCCAGTGTTTGCGACTCATCCTTCTCAACATGGGTTCATAAGTGGCACTGGAGCGCAAAAGACTGAGACAGTTCAGGAAGAAGCTCCATTGATTGAGCTATAGGATTTTTGTTGAGCTCACCTTCTCTTAATGTTTAGCGTATCTGATTATGGTCTTTGTTAGAACTCATTACCGCTCCGACAATTTGGACAGATGGAGATGTAATTTTGTTTTTTTAGCAAGACGAGTAGTTTATGAAGCTCATAACTTTATCAATGTAATATTAAATCTATTATTGTATATTCAACTTAAAAAGATAAGAGTGGCAATATGCTATTTGTCTATAGTATCACCAGAGTGGGATCAGGAGTATAAGATGACATGCTAACTAAATAGAGCATGGAAAGTTATATGACTCAGAAATTCATTTATCTTTAATAGCATTTGTAAATTCCTTTTATGGTCTCTGTTCGGTTAGAAAGACTGTATTCTCTAGAGTAATATAATAAGGCAATTGAAAACCGAATCACAGAAAAAGTATTTTAGGTACTTTTACATGACTTTTTGTGCGTTAAAGTTATCAAAGATGAACGATACCTGACTGGGCCTTTGAACTTGGCTGGCTACGAAACCAAATCATTCGACTCAACCAACAACCCATCTTCCGCTTAACCAGGCACCTCGATATAATGTCGAGGCATCGCTTTATTCAGAATTTGGAAGATGATGGTATTTCTAATCTATATTTAAAATTTGCATTATCTGACTGAATCAAGACATGTACGATGATTTCGATGAGGATTACGCTCAGGACGGTGAGTTTGCGCGCCACCACTAAGATGATTGAACAATTTATACTAACAATATTAAAGACATGACGGAGGAAGAAGAAGGTAGCTTTTGTTGAGCCGGATGAATAAGGTTGAGCTAATCACATAAAGTCCAATTACTATCTGCGATCTCCAAAGTGAAAGATGCGTTGGCGAATGATCTCCCGGATATCTCCGATGATATGATTAAAGACACCGTCTGGAACTGCTACTTTAATGTTGAGGAATCTATTGAATCTCTTTTAGGTAAGCAAATTCTTTTATTTTCATAGTTGGTGACTAATGGCGGTCTAGCTGAGCAAGCTTCAATCAATAAAAAGAAAGCAGCTCAAGCAGCTAAGGAGGCCAAAGCTAAGCAAGGTAAGTTAAACCTTTGTTGGTTAAGCATGATCTGTCTGGGTAATGTAATTTCCTTCAGTCGCGTACACCTTCAACGTTGTCTTCACTGATGATCTTGTCTAAGGCGTCAAGGTTTTCTCGAGGATTCTGATATGGAGGACGCCGGAGGTTCATTGTCATCTACACCTGTGGAGTCCCAAAAGCCGGTCTCAAAGTTAGCTGCATTGTCCAAAGCCCGCCATAAGAAAACATCAACTTCAGATGCTGCTTCTAATAGGCTTCCTACAAATTCTCTTTCCAAACTTGGAGCGCTGGCTGCTGCAAGACAAAATAGAGATGGTGGATCAGAAAGTATTCAGTCTGATTTGAATCGACTGGGGAAAAGCTCTGTACGAAGAACTACTGAGCAAGGTAACACTTCTTCTGGTAGTGAATCACGACCTTTAGACCGTCTGCTAAGAAGAAAACCTAAGCTTTCAGAGGCTTTGGACCACGAATCTACTGGCCCTAGTTCAAATGTTTCACAATCGGCGTTATCCAAACTAAGGTCTAGAAAGCCGAGAGAGGGAAAAGAAAAGCGTCGCTTTGCTCCCAACGTTGAGGATAGCATGGAGGATATTGTTGCTTCTCCCGAGACGGAGGAGCTTAACGTTGATTCTATTTCCAACGGGCTCTTTGCTTCCAGTGGTTCGCTACCAGAAAACAATGGATTCAGTTGGGGAGAGCCTTCACACTTCTCTATGATTTTATGCAAAAAGACCGATCATGCTAGGCCTTCAAAGCGGTTATGCACCGAGACCACTAACGATGTTTTTATTTTAGCGACCAAAAAGCAAACTTCCGAGATCAAGAAGAATTTTTCCAAACAAAGTCCAGATGATGTAGTTTTGGATGCGCAGAAGAACGCCAAAGGTATGTGGATATAACAAGAAATCAGGGAAATTCTAACAATATAGGTTTTAATTCAAAGCTGGAGAAGACGAGAAAGGAAATCTCAAAGCTCAATGTATCCGACAATAAAGCGACTGCACCTGCTATACCTAAGGCTACAAAGACATTGGTTAACGTTCCTGAAGAGCTCAAGAAACACCCGCAAAAGCCCTCCATCAGCTTTGTTGTCATTGGCCATGTTGATGCCGGCAAGAGTACTTTGATGGGCCGATTACTACTTGATACTGGTGCGATTGACAAGCGGATAGTCGATAAATTTAAGCGAGAAAGTGAAAAGATAGGAAAACAGTCTTTTGCTTTAGCGTGGGTAATGGACCAGACCGAAGAGGAGCGTAGTCGAGGTGTGACTATGGATACTGCAGTGAACCACTTTTCTACTGATACCACTAACTTTACTGTTCTTGATGCTCCTGGTCACCGAGACTTTGTTCCGAATATGATTGCTGGTGCTTCTCAAGCTGATGTTGCTATCCTAGTAGTCGACTCTTCTACTGGCGCCTTTGAGTCGGGGTTTATTCTAGATGGGCAGACAAAAGAACATGCAGTGCTTGTTCGAAGTTTAGGTGTACAGTACATGATTATTGCTGTCAACAAGCTTGACACTCAAGACTGGGATCAAAACCGATTTGATGAAATCGAAGCTCAACTAACTCCCTTTTTGGTGAATGCTGGATTTTCAGCTAAGCATCTTAGATTTGTACCTTGTTCAGGTCTTCAAGGATCAAATGTTGTACAGCCATTCAGCATTCCCTGGTACAAGGGACAGACACTACTGAAGACGTTGGAGTCCTGCAAGTCTAGTCAAAAGTCTGTTGAAGGTCATTTCCGCATGTCTATCGATAATGTTTATAAGAATGCTCTATCGGGTGCTGTGTCTTTGACTGGTCGAATTTTAAATGGAAATATTCAGATTGGCGAGCCCATTATTATTGTTCCCAACAAGGAAACTGGAATAGTGAAAAATCTTTTAGTGGATGATGAGCCGAAGCCATGGGCTGTAGCAGGATCAAACATCACATTGGAGACTTCGGGAATCGACATTTCACTGGTTCGCTCGGGTGACATCATCAGCAATGCTGCCTCTCCCGTACCTGGCTGCAAAGATTTCAAGTGCAGAATCATTACATTTGAAATGAAAAGACCTATCATTCAAGGAACATCGTTTGTTGTTCACCGTGGCAGAAGCAATCACTCTGGACACATTGTCAAGATTGAATCCCTCGTTAACAAAGGTGATGGTGTGATTTTGAAGAAGAAGCCTCGCCATATTGGTAGTGGAAAGTCTGCAATTGTTGATATACATTTGGATACGCCAATTCCTTTGGAGACCTTCAAAGACAGCCGTGATTTGGGCCGGATAATATTGAGACGTGACGGAGCCACTATAGCTGCTGGCATTGTCGAAAGCATGGAGGAATACAAGCTTCTCGAGGAAGAAGAAGGACATGAAGATGATTGATGAAACTCGCACTATCATAGTTCTAATTTTTATATTTCAAATGAACGTTTTAAAGACTCGTCATGTACGCTCATAAACTGTTGGAGATGTAGATATAAACGAATATAGTCTCGATTGTAATGAATAAATAAGTTTACAAGAAATATAACGACAACCGCCGTCGTTTATGTCGAGGGGAGCTTGGCAAGAGCAGGGTCTGTTAATAATGTGTCGATTGAATCGTAATCCTCGCTTGACAATTGAGAATCGTAGTCATATTTGATGTAATAAATTTTCTTAACACCAAGAGAGGCAAGATATTTCAGTGTCTTATCATAATTCAAACCGATTTGAGCAAGTCCGTGGCTGTCATCGGATAAACAGAACTTTCCACCCTTTTCTACTATATACTCGGCAATATCTTGCGCTGGATAGGGTGTTTTCCATCCCTTTCTTATCGCAGCTGCGTTGACTTCAATGAGAGCTCCATAGGAGACTGCATATTCTATATTTCGTTGGACAAGAGGCCAAACAGCTGGATAGAGTTCTTTAATTGGTGTTGCGGCATCCGGTGCTAACAAACGAATAAGATCGAAATGGCCAACAACAGGTGGTTGAATGCTTTTTAGCATGCGGTACTGATCTTCAAAGTAGTCCTTGAAAAGTCCTTCTGGGGTTGGGGGTGAACTCTTGGAAACAGCCAAGTCCCACAGCTCTTTGTCGAAGTCAATTGGAGTCTCATGAACAAAATGTAGAGATCCTACAAACATATCGAACTTATATTTTTGTCGAAGTTGGGTGACATACGATTCATCCCCGGGGTGGACGAATTCAGATTCAAACCCGACCAAGATATTTAGCTTCCCTTGGTACTTGAGCTGAAGTTTTCGAGCATGTAAATAATATTGATCAAAAATAGTTTCCAGATCCGCACACTTTAGGTCTTTTGCATTCTCTTCCGGGTAGAGATCCTGAGGTTGATAACGAGGCATGTGTTCGGTTAAGCAGAATGACTTGAAGCCAGACTGGTATGCCTGTTCGACAATATCGTCTAGAGAGTCCTTTGCATGGCTAACATAGTCACCGCTGTGAGAATGGTGGCTTCGCATAGCTGGTGTAGAGGTTTCGTGAAAATGTTTCAGCTGTAGAGGTGTGGTTATGGGGAAGCATATCTTTACGCCAAAAGAATGGCTACAGATCAACTAAATTATTTTAGAGGAATATTAGAGCATTCCCAACTCTAAAAATTTGAATATAAGAATTAACTTGTATATTCACAACTTCCATCGTTCTGGTAAGGTCACGCAAAGGAAAGAGAAAGGTAATTTCGACTTTTGCTTAATTTTGCGATTTAAAAAGCGTATTTGAAGTTAAATGACAATTTAATGGATGAATTTTAGTCAACAGACCTTGTGTCATCTGTCACAGTGTCCCAAAGCTTGATTCTACGGCCTGTTCAAAACAAATCAAAATCTCCGTAAACTCGGTTAAAAACAGTTCTGCTATCATTCAACAGAAAACTGAGCAATGCTTCTAATTCAAAAAAAGAAAAGAACAAAAAATCCATAGATTTCCCCCCTTTGAAACAATCGCTACTGTTTTTTTTTTGGCAAAGAAAGTCGTGGAAGTTCTGTTTCTGCTATTTATATATATATTGTAAAATTACCCGGCCTTAATTCTGGCCCTTCTCTCTGCCACAGCGGCCGCAAATCGAGCTTTCTTCTTCCTTCTTTCAACTTTAAACCGCGATGGCTTTTATTTCGCAACTCTTGCGACCTTGGACCGTCCTCGTGTTTGCTTGTCTCGTTGCTCTTTTAGCACCGGGCTCGCTCGTGGGTGTCGCTGCTGATGAGATCGAAAACTATGGAACAGGTACGTTTTTTGTGGCTTTGTAGTGGCAAAATCGCAGACCCGCCCCCGTTTGAATCCTGGAACCATTTGATCTCTAAGCTCAGTGTATTAATTACACTGATACTTGCCTTTTAATAGATTATTTGGTTCTGTAAACCATTTATCTTGTCGCATATGGGCTGGATCATGGTCCCCAGGGGCACACGTGCGGCCGCTTGGGTGCAAGTGACAAGCTCGTGCTAACAATTGGAATATAGTCATTGGTATTGATCTTGGTACTACCTACTCTTGTGTTGGTGTTATGAAGAATGGTGGCGTTGAAATTCTCGCCAATGATCAAGGTAATCGAATCACCGCCTCCTACGTGGCCTTCACTGAGGAGGAACGATTGATCGGTGATGCCGCTAAGAACCAGGCTGCCTCTAATCCTACAAACACTGTCTTTGATATTAAGCGTTTGATTGGTCGCACCTACAGTGACAAGGCTCTCCAGAAGGATATTAAGAACTTTCCCTACAAGGTCGTCAACAAGGACGGCAAGCCTGCCGTTGAGGTTGAATTCCAGGGTACCGACAAGACTTTCTCCCCCGAGGAGATCTCTGGTATGATTCTCCAAAAGATGAAGGAGATTGCCGAGTCTTACCTCGGAAAGAAGGTCACCCACGCTGTTGTCACTGTCCCTGCCTACTTCAACGACGCTCAGCGTCAGGCTACCAAGGATGCCGGTACTATTGCTGGATTGAATGTGTTGCGTATTGTCAACGAGCCTACTGCTGCTGCCATCGCCTATGGTTTGGATAAGAAGGAGGAGAGCAGAATTGTTGTCTACGATTTGGGTGGAGGTACCTTTGATGTCTCTCTCCTCTCCATTGAAGCTGGTGTTTTCGAGGTCCTGTCTACTAGCGGTAACACCCACCTCGGTGGTGAAGATTTTGATCAGCGAATCATTAACCACTTCACCAAGCAGTTCAACAAGAAGCACGATGTCGACATTACCACCAACAAGAAGACTATTGGTAAACTTAAGCGTGAAGCTGAGAAGGCCAAGCGAATCTTGTCTTCGCAGTTGTCTACTCGCATTGAAATTGAGTCCTTCTTTGACGGTATCGACTTTTCCGAGACTCTTACCCGAGCCAAGTTCGAGGAGCTCAACAACGATTTGTTCAAGAAGACCTTGAAGCCTGTTGAGCAAGTCCTTAAGGATGCTAATGTCAAGAAGACTGATATCGATGATATTGTTTTGGTTGGTGGTTCTACTCGTATCCCCAAGGTCCAGGCCTTGTTGGAGGAGTACTTTAACGGCAAGAAGGCCTCCAAGGGAATCAACCCCGATGAGGCTGTTGCTTATGGTGCTGCTGTCCAGGGTGGTATTTTGTCTGGTGAAGAAGGTACTGAAGACATTGTCTTGCTTGACGTCAACTCATTGACTTTGGGTATTGAGACCAAGGGAGGTGTCATGACCACTTTGATTTCCCGAAACACTGCCATCCCCACCCGCAAGTCCCAGATCTTTACCACCGCTGTTGACAATCAGCCCACCGTCTTGATCCAGGTCTTTGAGGGTGAACGTGCTATGTGCAAGGATAACCACTTTTTGGGCAAGTTTGAACTTACTGGAATTCCTCCTTCGCGTCATGGTGTTCCTCAGATTGAGGTCACCTTTGACTTGGATGCAAATGGAATTCTCAAGGTTACCGCCAACGACAAGGGAACCGGATCCAGCAAGAGTATCACCATCAGCAATGAGAAGGGTCGATTGTCTGCTGAAGATATTGAACGCATGGTTCAGGAGGCTGAGGATTACGCTGCTGAAGATGCTGAGATTCGCACCAGGATTGAGGCCCGCAACGGTTTGGAGAACTACGTCACTGTTTTGTCGAGCCAGCTTGATGATACTGAGAGCGGATTGGGTGCCAACATTGATGAAGATGACCGAGAGACTTTGGTTGAGGCCATCAAGGAGACTGCTGAGTGGCTCGAGGAGAACGCCGCTACTGCTGCCACTGAGGATTTTGAGGAGCAGAAGGAAAAGCTCTCTTCCGTCGCCCACCCCATTACCTCCAAGCTTTACGGCAACGCTGATGGTGGCGATGACTATGATGAGGATGATGAAGATGATGATGACTTCCTCGATCACGATGAGCTTTAAATGACCCCGACGAGGTTTGTGTGTGTTGGGTTTAGATAGCTTTTAGGGTCTTGAAGTGAGGAAGAGGCCTGGCCTGTATTTAGATGCGTTGCGGCCGGTTCGCTGATCATCAAGGATGGACAGTCTTAGCTCAATAAAAAGTGTCTGAGCAAAAAAATAGGCTATATTTTGAAATTTTTTTAATATAATAAAAGCAAAGAACTGAGCATTAGTGCCTGATTAGCTATATAAATCTAGCATTGTATGTTTAATTGTGTTGAAGCGTAAGACGACTGTACTTGTCAACCTCCATCAATGTTGAAGACCCCGATTCGACGGTTCTGGTCGACTACACCAGGGCTAGCGCTGCGGCCACCTGTTTCACCACATGACAATCCATTTGTGAGTATGGAGTTGGGACAGGTTGAAGCGAAAAGCTGACCAGCGTCAAGGGTCTTCCCGGCGAGTCTGGTGCGCCACGAGTGAAGCCGAGGCTTCCCCAACGCAAAGCGACGCGGCGGCGGTTGAATGAAGTGGACAAGATCATTGCTGTGAGCAGTGCCAAGGGAGGTGTGGGCAAGTCGACGGTTGCGGGTGAGTGGGTGCTGGCAGATCGAGAGAGTGCAGAAAGCTAAGATGCTTAGCGAACCTCGCGATTGCGCTGTCGCAGAAAAACAAACGCGTGGGATTACTTGATTTAGATATATTTGGGCCGAGTGCCCCCAAATTGCTCAATGTGCACCAGGAGCCGGATATTTCTCCAAGTGAGTGGCCTTGTCGCGGTCGCTGGAGGACAGTACGCTAACGTATAGGCGGCGCGCTGATTCCATTGACAAGCTACGGTATTAAAGTTATGTCGAGTGGTCTCTTGGTTCCAGAAGACAAACCAATTGTGTGGCGAGGACTGATGGTTATGAAAGCCACCCAGCAACTGCTCTTCGACGTCGACTGGGCATACTCTGGCATGGGACTGGACTATCTAGTAATTGATATGCCGCCTGGAACAGGCGACGTGCAGCTCTCGCTTGCGCAAAACACGATTGTCGATGGAGCCCTCATTGTCACGACGCCCCAAGATATCGCTCTTCTCGACGTTGTCCGTGGTGTCGAGCTGTTCCGCAAAGTACAGATTCCACTGCTTGGAATGGTGCAGAACATGAGTTTTTTTGAGTGCCCGAACTGCCACCACGGATCACACATCTTTGGATCGATGGAAAGCTCGGTTCGACGCGCAGAGCAGCTGGGGATCGACGTCTTGGGCGAGATTCCACTACACGAAGCAATTTCAGAGGGAAGTGATGCTGGAAAGCCGTTTATGTTGACGCATCCTGAATCCAACTACGCAAAGACTTTTTCTCGGATAACGGATACACTCATTAGTAAATTGCGCGAGTCTACTCCGGAGTAAGAGGAAATAAACCGTTTTTAAATATTCAATATGTACAAATGCATGCCTGTATATAGAAGATCATATTTTTTGCTTGTATTTCCGAGGGTCTTTTCTGCTCATCACGGCTTGATTACGCGTACCTCTGCCACCCTCCCAGAATGCGGTTCGGCGGGGTACAAACGAGTGCCTACAAAAGGCGCAGACTTCAGGATTAAAGTTTTGTTCGCGCGAGCACATGCCGCAAATCATGCGGTTGGCGTGCTCCTCGGGATGATCGCTCTGCTCGTTGTGGCAGCGGTCGCAGGGAAACACTCGGTTACAGCACGAGAAGCGGAACCACCGGGTGGACTTGCGGTAGTGGCTGCATGTGCCGTCATCGGGGAGCCGGGTACCAGCAACAATTCCAAGAGCCTCCTTCTTGGGGTTGCCCTTTGCATCGCGCTGTGCCTGCGACTGCAGAGATATGCTCACGTCGTCGGTGACCTTGAGAAACTTGAACTCGGTAATGAGTAGACGCATGCGCTTGAAGCACTTGCGACAGTTCATCGTCTGTGCCTGACCCACGCTCATGCCTTTGAAAAGAGCCTTGGTGGAGACAGAGCAGCTGCCGCAGGTAGGGGTAAAGGTAGACGGCCTCCAGTCTAGTGGCGTGCAATTAAAGACCTCCAAGTAGCCAGCGCGGCTGCTGTGCTCGTGAATGTACTCTAGAGTAGTGTTAGAAAGTCAACAAGAAGGTAAACAAGTACAAACCTTTTCGAAATGCTACGGCTATTGGAATAGAGCATTTTTCGCACTGCTTTGTGATACCCTTTCCAGTTACCTGATATTGCGGCGACTGTAGACCGTCGATGTCACACATGGTCTTGCACTTGGTGCATTTCACGGTAATATTCAAATTGTGGCATTCGAGAATTTCAATTCCAGACATTTCTATGCCGGGGAAGTCGATGGCGACACCTGAGGGGGGAAGAGTCAAAGTCGTGACGGGTGCCGACTTGGTTTGCCCAGCCACATCAGAAGAGTCGGTTTCAGGTGCATAATCGGACGCATTTTCATTGTCATTGTCAGTGCCATCTTCAGTCTCATCTTCATTGTCTTCAACTAAGTCCGGCGGTCGAACGTAGTCTACTTCTGGGTTAACAGCTTCCCAGTCGTCACAGTCCTCATCCACAACTACATTCTCGTAGGGAACGGCATCTGTATTCTGTTCCACAGCAGGAATGAAAACAAGTTCACTAGCCTTTTCACACAAGTAATTGATATGTGATAAGAGACTGTAACGTGGATACTGCTTCACGCGCGCGAGAAACCCGGCCTCAATATTGCGAAATGATTCACCAGTTTCACCTTCTTTTATTTGAACTGTGCAAGGCTCTAATGGATACGCACCGGGAACAAAAACGGTTATTGTGGGCGATGCAGGCACGACGCTCGGTAAAATGTCTGAATGCGCAAGGTGCACAGGGACATATAAAAGACTAGCCGAGTCAATCCTCACTTCCTTACCGGTCCTTATTCGTTTCAAAAGCATAAATATCTGTTCTTCTTTCCGCTTGGCAGCGTGTTGAAGACTGAGCCTTCCAAAGCGCTCCTCCAGAGTGGGTTCTGAAGGAACTGGAATGTTGGGAAGAGAAGGTGGTTGATGATCATTTGTGGGTTTGTCTCCGGAAAGTTCAGGATTCTTCTTGTAAGAAACAAACTTCATGGTCGCACGTTTTTCACGCTTGAAGAGGTTTTCCAAATTGTTGTCCAGAAGATTGACCATTTGTAAGAGAGATGTGCTTTTTTTCTTGGACTCAATCAAGTTTCCAAACCCCAGCTCGACGTTGGCGGCGTATCCTCGAGGAATATCGCCGTTTTTGACTAATATGTGGGGCCGTGTCTCAGGGTAGTCTTGCGGGACAGCCAAAATAAACTGTAGCGTCTCGATATCATAGGGAAAATCAGGATCAGATGGAGGCATCGAAATTGAAATATTCGTTGTATTATGATCCTGGATCACTTCGGCCAACTGAAACCTTCGCTTGATTTGAGAGATTTCAAACTCCCGACGATCGATGGGCTTGCCGTCTTTTCCCTTGGGGGTAGGCCGAGCAGAAACCTTGGAAGCGTCGACTTGGGTATGTTTTGCTGCTCCAGGTACGGTCTGCCTTCGAGAAGAAGTGGGAGCTGGATCAAATTCCAACTCTTCATCGCCGGAGTCCTCTTCACCGCCCTTCTTTCTTCCTTTGCCACCTCTTTTCCGTCTTGACTTTGGTTTTTCTTGTGTTTTTTGCGATTTCTGTGTCACGGTAGCTGCGGTGTCGGAGGAGGAAGGGCCTGAGGGCTCTTCACTTGCACGCACAGTCTTGGTGGCTTTTAAATTCGCTAAATGAGCCCGTCGCGCCTCCTTTGAATGTATATAAGGACACTGCTCTCCTCTGCGACACCTTCCAGTCGTATACTGTCGACAGGCTTCGGTTTTCAAAGCAGTCTGATCTGTCCGCAGATTCTGCACAGTCGAACCCGGTACGAACGTCGAGGCCGAAGGGTTCAGAGCTGTATCTCCTCCTTCAGAAGCCATCCAGAAGAAATGTTGAAGCAGAAAACGAAAATTAGTGGCAAAGTTGAAGATAGAGCTCCAGTTGTGCGGCGGTCAGTCTGGCAACTTCACCGCTTTTGCAATGCAGGGTTTGTTGGTCGGGGTTACGAAGTATAGCGAGTTCTAACTAATTAGGGTACAATAAATATTATCCACCGGATTATGGTAAGCACGGGAAGTATTTGTCTATGCGGAGACTGACTGTTTTCAGATGGCAAGAGCACACTTAATGAGCTTGCTGGGACACACGCTCTAGGAAAACGGGCCCGGAAGCTGGATCAAGGGTATGTTACGTGGAAATAGTTGAGATATAACTAATAGTTTAGTATTCTTGTGGTAAGCAGGCATTATTTAGGATTGGCAAAGGCTCATATGTCATAGGCGCGATTCGAACTACCTTTTGATATATGGTGTCTAGGCTGCGACAAACACGTTGGACAAGGTTAGTTTGGGTTGAATAAAATATGCGAGTCTAATCATATGCTCTAGGAACGCGATACAATGCCGAGAAGAAGAAGATTGGAAACTATTTCACTACGCCGATATTCAGCTTCAGCTTCAAATGTCATTTATGTTCCAACCCAATAGTAATTCAGACAGATCCCCAAAATACAGCGTACAAAATCACGTCTGGGGCCAAACAGCGAACCCTGACATATGACGGCGACTCGATTTCGGCCATTGCAGTTCCAGACTTTTTTGATCATCGAGCGGCTGAGGAACGAGCCAACAAACCGATACTGGAGAAGCTGGAAACGAAGAACGAGCAGGAGAAACAAAAGAATATAGCCGACGAGCAACTTGCCAGGATTTTTGACTACAACAGTCGGCACTGGGAAGACCCGTATGCCTCTTCCCGGAAGCTGCGAAAGACGTTTCGCGCCGAACGGAAAAGGCTGAAGACTTTGAAAGCCGAGAAGGAGACGATAGCCAGCCGGAATGGACTTAATGTACCGATTCTAGATTCGTCTCTGGCTGAGACAGTTGCCGCTCGCCAAGTTACGTATGGACTTACGCCTGGGCAACAAATGAGCGCTGCAGTGAAGAAGATCAAGGCTGAATCTATTTTTGGGAATATCCCCTCTAAACATCAGCCAAAGAAGGGTCTCGCGGGTCGAGCTACCTTTCAATTTGGTTCTAAACCAGGCAAGGTCATACGGAAAAGTCCAAGAAACAAGTGCGAAGCCGACCAAGACAAAAAGTTGGTAAGTTACGATAGTGACTGAAGGAGTTATGCATTTTTCTTTTCGTTTTTTTTTTTAATTTTTCCATATTGTACATTAGAACTATAGAATATCCATAATCGTGACCACCAAAGCAATGAAGAAACCAAACAAAATCACAAACTTTTATATTATACAATCTGCTCCGCACCAAGGAGTCCGGTGAACAAGTCATCTACCTGATCATTCGACCATGTGAGAGAAGGTATGGGCGACATGTAGTTTTGAAGTTTCTCAATAGGATCAAAGCGAAGCTTACGACCCTTTGAAGCCTTTTGATCAACAGACTTGTTTTTGAGCTTGTTGGCTGTGAGAGAGCTGGCGGTTTTGGCCATGGCTGCCCATTGTTTGATATTGCCGGATGAGGAGGTACTCGAGTCAATCATACGACGGTCGACAAGATCTTTCAGGAGTAAGCGGTAAAAATCTGAATCATCAAAGATGTTTGAATTGGTGGTGAGATGCAAGTCGGGTTTGGAATCATCGGCAGAGTCGTTTGAACCAAGGGTAACGGCGCTTGCTCGGTTAATCTGAGTTCGGTTAACCAATCGTTCCATATTTGACAAGACAGTTTCGATCTGCTGGGAGGAAGACTGGTTGAGCGCCTTGAAGCGGTTGCTATTGAGAGCTGAAGCACCTGAAGACGATTCTACTCGCGCCCACCACTTGTCCAGGGTGCTTGTGCGGTAGCGTTTGAGAACCTTGTCTTCTTCGGCCGAGCCCACCAATGCGTCTTCAATACTGTCGATTTTTCGCTTTGTCGACAATTTTTCTTCGCCCAAGTCGCGGTTGAGGAGGGTCGCACGGAGGCGAGATAGTTTGTCGAGCAGGCCAAGCGACCGTTTTATGGTTTTCTTTACAGCTTTGGATGATGCAGAATCAGCAACATTAGCCACAGATTCAGAGGTGATGGGAAGAGTGTTTGTAGTTGTGAGTGCCTTTTGAAGCTTGATTCGGGCATCCAAGAGTGCTTCGTAGATGGAAGCTTGAGCATCGACAGCCTTTCCCTTTTGAGCGTCCGACGACGATGCGTTAGCGAGCTTTGAGACAAGCTGGTCTTGCTGATGGCTGAGTAGCTGTTTGACCTTTTGTCGTTCGTCTGAGGCGCCGTTCAAGTCTATTGATTCGGATTCGGATTCAGACTCTTCAGATTCCTCTGCACTAGAATTATCGCCCGACTCTTCACCAGACTCTTCAGAGACCTTGGAATCTTGGTCAGACTCTTGATCAGACTCTTGATCAGACTCTTGGTCAGACTCGTGGTCAGACTCTTCATCAGACTCTTGGCTATCGTTGGTCTCGTCTTCATACAAGCCCTTACGGGTTGTTTTCGAGCCACTGTACTTTTTTGTATCTAGACCAGGGATATCTGTACGAAGTTTTGATGCTCCAACCTTGACGTAGTGTTCAGTTTTCGGGGTTTCGTCTTCGCTTTCACTGTCGAGGTCGCTAGCATCTGGCGAGCGCAGAGCGTCTTCGGGGTCGAAATCTGCCCTAGTCAGAAAGCCAAATATAAACAAAGTCGAACTTTTTACCTTTTGCAGGGGCCGTCGACACAAGCAAATCGAGATCGTCTGCGAGACCCATTTTTTTAGCTTTTTTTTTTTTTTGGCTTTGGAGGAGAAGGAAAAAAAATAAAATATCAGACAACTCTAAGTTACAGTAAAAAGAAGTTACAGCAAACATAAGTAATGCTTAAATAAGTTATGCTAACTAATCACACTACATTCTGCTGTCATGACAACTCTCAAGCGTGGGGTAACGTTGAGTTATGTCTACTTTAATTTTTTCTCTTTTGCCCGTTTTTTTTTCCTTTCCAGTGAAGCACTGAACACAAAAAACTTTTTTTTTTGGGGGGAAGGGAAGAAACTTTGTACTATTGCACAGTTTCTGTTTGATAATGTCGCGGTTGAAGGAACCGGTGCTTTGTCTGGCACCACGGGCGCTGGGGAAACTGGATGTTTCTGACGCTTCCGAGTTGGTTCAGATCTGGCATGTCTTTTCAAAGTGCGCAGAGAGTATCGAAAATGGACGGAGGTTGGAGAATATTTCATGGCGGTTGTGGACGCTCGAGTGTCCGCCACCAGATTCTGCTTTGAAACTGCCCTCGGAGACCGAGGTGGTGGAACGTGGAGGTGGTGGTGTGGTTGCTCGTGCTGAGCACATGTCGGGCTCCGCGACCGCCACCGCACCAGCTACTGTTATTCCTGCGTTGTCATCATCAGTTGAGAGCGTTGCTTCTGTTGTTGAAACATCGGCGGCCGCTTCTGGATCAGTCACTTCTGCTGCTGCTGCTGCTGCCGCTGCTGCTGCTGACCCCGCAGTCTTGCGAGCCTCGACCACACAGGGAAGCTGTTTTAAGGTTGGCCCCAAGCGACATCTCTCTTCTGATCGTTTCCAACAGATTATTGAATCCTTTTCACCGATTTCAAAGGAGCGAGAGAGCTGGGAAAACCTACGCAAGGTTCACTCGGCCACGGCCACGTCGAGACCCTCCACCGCCACAGCCACAAACAGCCTGGTTTCGACTTCGCCACCCTTGAGTTCAAGTGTCGATGCTAAAACACCAGATAATCTTACTTATACGATAAATTCTTCTACGACTACGGCAACTCCTAAGCGCTTACCTACATCTGTTTCGTCACTGGCCAGAGCTCGAAGCAGTGCAGCAACGCCATGTAATATGACATCAAATTCTGTGTCAGTGGCACAAACCGCAGCTCCAACACACCCACTTCTTTCAAGAACTGTTGATGGCCAAACTACTACTGGTTTTGCTCCCGCTACTTTGATGGCAGAGTCTCAGCTTCTGGATAGGGTTCCATCGATTGTCCGAGGATTCTCACCTTCGGTTGTTTCTTCTCGGCCGGTCTTTTCACAATCACTACGCACTGCTTCTACCTTGGATTTTAAGCTTAGCCCCATTCCTTCGTCTGGGCCTCCCGCCGAGTCAGATCAGTCCTCACCAAACTCGCTACCTCGCAGCTCAACAGCTGGAATAGACTGCCCCTCAAAGCCTAGAAAAATGTTTTTCATTGAATCGTCTCCCGAGGATGTCGACTGTGAAAGCGGGTCGTCTGCTGCAAGTGCAATGTCGGGTGGCCGATCTTCCGAGCGGTCCAGACTGCCTCTACCAAAGACTAAAACCAAGAATGTTTCTTCACTATGCAGACAGACGGACAAGACCGTGGTGCTTGATCGTCGCTCGGACGGAAGTGAGGCAAACGGCGAGGAGGACGAAGTTGAAGATGACGACAGCTGGGACAGTATCGATAGTGACTCCGATGGATCAGACTTCGACGAAGTATTTCGACAGCCTCATAACACTCATCCTCTCGTATCCCGACCGTCAATGCTCTCGACCTTGTTTACTAACCAGCCCGAGCGGCTTGCCAGTCGAGCTGCCACACTTGCAGCCGCCAATGCTGAACTACGCGACAAAGGTGACAACAACTCATTTGACTCGACATCAACTCGTAGCGACTCGGAAGATGAGGGCATTTCATTCAGAGCGTCAAGAAAGACTAAGCTGTCGTTGCCTCGATCCAAACATGACTCTAGTGCTGACGAATTTGTCAACTCGTCTGATTTACGATCGTGCTCCTTAAAAATACCGACTTCTTCAAACTCGACTAGCCAGACTAGACCTCTGTCGCCTAGCTCTACGCGTCAGACAATGCTGAATTCTGAACTGTCGGAATCGCTACGGGAAAACATGATCCGTGAACGCGACGACTCTGCAGTTCCAAAGGTTGACCAAGGACTCAAGCGGCGTCATACCTTTGTTAATCTTCAAGGTGTCCGGGCCTTTCCCTGCGCTCAATCGGTACCCGATGGCCGGGACCAGTCTTCTGATGAGAGTGGTGATGAAACCGATTACAATAACTATGAGTATGACCAGCAAAGCTATCACGCAACTGGATGGTGACTCCGCAATAAGATCTCTGAAAAAAAAAGCCGGTTAGAGACTGTGTATTAAATGGCATAATAATGAATTGAATGATGGGAGGAAATGGTGTTTTTTTTTTGTGTTTTTCTTCTCGACTGACTACTCAACTACCCCCAAGACGGATTGGACTCTTTTTTACTTTTTGGTTTTGGTGTTTTTAAAAAAAATTTCTGCTGTCGATTGGAATACTTGTTTTGGCAAAAATGGAATCTTTTACTATTGCATTGTAAATTCTTCTCTGCGTAGTCTCGATAGGCGTCTAGAATCTAGCTCCTATGAGCTCTATGAGCTCTATGACGGTGACAAGCCATCACACGCGGAATCCCAAAAAAAGAATCACAGCTTCCCCAGATTTTGGCGTACACATACGGAACAGATCATGTGTGATCGTCAGAGCGTTTCGCCCGGCGAGAGTCGGCAACGCCAGGTGAAGACACGGAAAATGAAGAGAACATCCGAAAAGAGAGGGCAAGAGCTTTGAAAGTTATTGATGTGCATTGATAGTTTTATTGTGCTGCGTGTTTGGTGGTTGGCATGAATTGCTACGCCTGCAGTGTACAGAGAAATGAATGAGACCAAATACAACCTAGGCCTGGACCTCCGGGGCAGGCGCCATAAAGCTAAAAATAGAGTACATGTCGACGTAACGGCGGCCGCACTGCTCGAGGTACTTTGCAACGACGCTGCGGCAGACGTCAAACCGTACGCGGTTCTGCTCGGCAAGCGCGTCCATGCCGTCTGCGGCTGCGGCAGCAGCTGCGTCTGTGGCATGAAACGTCGCCTGCTGGCGGGCTTCGGCGCGCGACTTGTCAACGTTGAAGACGTAATCGTAATACAGGAGTTGCGTGTAGAGCGTCTGGTCGCTGTACTCGTAGCGCATCGTGCCGCGACAACCAGTGCCCAACCCGGATTTTCCCAGGCAGCGTCGGCCAAAGACGCTCATCTGCCGCGTGCGGTTTTGGCACGACTCGTCATTGCAGACAAGCCAGCCCAGGTAGTAGCGCGTGATGTGCGCGCGTATCTGGTGCTCGAGTTGCGCGGCAACGGTCTTGACAGCCATGGCCATAGAGCACTCTGGGCAGACAATGCCGCTAGCCTTCGAAGCCGCTGGCGACGCGACTAAACCCGCAAATTCGAAAGCGTGACTACACGACAGGCAATTGAGCATAATACGCTCGCAGTTTTGAAAGCGGTCGGCATCGCTGATGGTTGATTCGAGGGGCTGCAGTGCGCTGACGGCTTCGCTGTCGCCGCCATGTAGCGAGTGGTTGCCAATCCTGTACTTACGCGTATCTAGACCCAGACAGTCGGCAAGACGCATTACATCGGTACCTTCGATCGGCGCACACAGACGCTCAATCGGGGGCAGTAGCTGTTTAGCGAGATACCATTCGTAGTCAGGAGTGAGCGACTGGCCTTTAGCGCTGAGCTTCTTAAAATCCACCGGGGAACGTGCACGTTCAGCAACATTGGGCTCTTCACCTTGTGTAATAATGTAGGCAATAACATCGCCAGCTTTGACAGACTCGCCCGCCTTTCGTTTGCGCAGCGCAACCTGTACCTGTGGCATGTTCTTGCCGCCTGGGTAGGACGCAGGATCTTTACTGAGCTTGGTGTATATTATCAGCTTTGAGTAAGCGTATTGTCCTTCGCGGAAATCGTGCGCTAGCTTGCGGAGGTATTCGTGTATACGCTCAATTACCACGTCGGTATCATCACCAGACAAGATCTGAGACAATATGTACCTGTATTTGTTAGCCCGTGAAAACCGTTCCTCTCTCTTCAACACTCACTTGGAAGCATCCTTGGATAGCTGGCAGTATTCTCGACGACGCATATCTAAACCCTTCACCTCCATTACAGCTTCAAGCTTGCCGTTGACCTCAACAAGATTGAGAGCAGCATACTTCTTTTTAGCATGCAGCAAGAGACGCTGGAAGACGTTGTCGATGTCAATCTCTAACTTGCGATATCGATCGTTGACTTTGGTCTTGAAGGAGTTTCCAATCGATATCGCATCAGGGTACGACGTCACATTGGTATTAATCATGACGGAGTCGGTATCACCGTATATAACCTGTAGCTCCATAGACTCAGCCAGGGCCTTGGTATCGGTGAGAATCTCTCGTCCTTTGAAGGTTGTTAACATAGCCAAGGGACGGGCGTAGAAGCGAGATCTAGTATAACCCAAACAGCCGTACATGGAATTGGCAGTCAATTTGAGAGCCTGCTGCTTGATATCCCACTGTGCTCGCTCGGTAGGTGTCGCTCCAGCACTCTTGAGCAACTTCTTGACCGCTGCTCGACGCTCAACCAAGGTAGCAATCAAGCGCGGTAGAATTCCCTGACTCATTGATCGGTCCGGGATTTCTGGAACTTGGTCATTCTGCTCTTGCTCTTCAATTGTCGCACACTTGGTACGTTCGACCGTCGTAAAGCAAATGTTGAATTCTTGAATGATACTCGGGTATAGCGAGTTGAAGTCCATGACTAGAATAAACTTGTCGTACAGTCCCTTCTCAGGCTCGAAGACTAAACCTCCCTTATACTTGTCCTTCTTTTTCGATGAGGCTACCGTGGTTTCATCACCCTCGTCCATCATCGACATTTCTTCGCGTCGCGAGTGTTGTCGGCCACCGGTATGCTTATCGGGAACAATGTAGTTGTTGCGAGTGAACTCGTGAAGCAAAATATACTCGTTCCGCTCTGCTCGTGTACCATTCAGAGTGCGTGCCCAGGAGTTACCGGCCAAGTTGGTTAGCTGCTTGGTAAGAGAGAGCATCTGAACACGGATAGCAATAGATGCAATAAAATGAGTGTCGAGTTCCGCGTGTGAAATAAACTTCATATATCCCTCGGCGGACTGTGACATTGCACTCTTGGCCAAGTCTTCCTCCATCTCATAGCGCATGACGCCGCCCAAAACAACATTACACATCTCTGTCAACGACCAAGACTGGCATTTAGTCATGAGCGACTTACCCATGTCGTTGGCCAGATCACCGAGAAGGCGGCCAGATGCAATAGAACGCTCAGCAAACATGTTCATACCCGAGGAGCCAAAGCTTTTAGGCCAATAATTTTGACGCCGACGACCCATTTTGCTCCAGTTTTTCGCATTTTTAGCATGTAAGCGATGGAGAATAATGGAAAAGTCGATTCCTTCGAGCTCGTGGCCGATAATAAAGTCAGGGTCATACCTAGACATGAGAGCCAAAAAGCCATTGAGCAAAGACAATTCAGTTTTTTGAAGAGTGATTTGAGTACCCGTGGCTGTTTTGGACAATGCTTCAAAACCAGGAGGGAAAATCTGACCACTAGGCGGTCGAATCATGGTAAATGAAGTCGACGGAAGCTTTTCAGCAGGCTCGGTAGTATCGTGAGCAACGTTGCTAAACACACGCCCACTGATGGCAACAATTTCTCGAGTATTTTCGTTGTAATTCATAGTCGTACGAACTGCTATGCTAAGGATAGTAAAAGGGGGAGCATCATTGTCGGCAATAGGAGTAATACAGTCGGGGTCTGTGACTTGCATCTCGACCTTGCACCACGAAACATTTGAACAAGCCTCAAAGTCGCAATTCTTGATTTCCAGCCAGCACGGACCCATGATATTTCGACTGAGCACAAATTCTTCAAAGACAGAAGCATTGGTACCAAAAGCCCGCGAAAAGGTCTCGCCCTTGATGTCGGCCGGTAAGGGGCTGTCGGTAAAAGGATAGAGCAGGTTCATATATGTTGCCTCAACAGGGACATCTGGAAGCTCAAATGCATATTTCTTTTCTTGAGGTTTAACCCGGAACTCCTTGATATTGTGACGATTCATAATATCCGAGACTTCACGGTAGACATCTCCCATTTCCACCGGCTGAAGCTCACTTGATCCCTTCACTCGGCGCTTTTGGCGAGGAAGAATAAAAATGCTGCGATTGATCTTCTCAATCCGTAGAAATGCACTCACATATGTATTATTTCCTTGGAGTTTAACCTTACCAAACAAAATCAATGAGCCGTTAACTTCGGAGTAGTCGGTCCAAAACATCTTCACTGTGCCATCAGCCTCAGAAACAGCTGACGCATCGAGAGTTCCCGAAGGAACACCCGTAGACTCTTGTGAACTAGGTGCGACTGCAAGTTTCTTATGGAGATCCATCCAGGTACCATCATCCGGATCCTCTACCTTGAACTTCTTGCCCAAGGATGGGGAGCTTTCTGGATCAAGCTTTTTGGTGGCACTCATATTAACAGAGTGTTTATTGTTGGTTGTAGCGGCGGCCACGGGAGCGGCGGCCATCATATCATCGTCGTCGTCTTCGTCCTTTACAACAGGGTCGCTAGCAAGAAAATCACTATTATCCATAACAACGTCACCATCGTTAAATGACAATCCGTCATCATCAAGTTTGCGTTTAGGAACTCTCTCCGTAGGCGAAGACGGCGTCAAGTCATCGGACGTGTTGAAGGTGCTGATGACGCGCGACAAATTGACTCTAGGTTTTGATTTCGGCTTAGGTGTGAACAGCGAAGAAGAGTTCTGCTTGGGCTTTCGAACCTGAGCCGTGGGTCGAGGGGTAGCACTCGCCTCCAAGTCGCCCATGACACTGTCCAAAAACTCCTTGTCTTCCTCAGCAGTTGTAGTCTATACCGTATAAGTGAGTGTACAACAGAGTGTTCCATTTATCAGCTTACAATCACAACTTTGGGCTTTTGAACGGGAGCTCGATTAAAGAACTTCTTGACGGATTGCGTAGATTTAGGCGGTCGGTCGGTGTCGGCAGCTTTGTTCTTTTCTAAAACTGATTAACTATTTGTGTGCAAAACACTAATTACCCACCTTTCTTCTTGCGCGATCTTGGCTCGTCTTCCTCACTCATTTGGGCATACTCGCCCGCATGGTCCCAGTCATCGCCGCCGTTGTCCACATATCCCTCACCATTGTCGTCGACTACAAAGTCGTCTTCAAGAATTCGAGCCTGAGAGATTTTGCGGAAGCCGGCTTCGTCAACCTCGTCGTAAATATCGTTTTCATCCTCAACCTGGTAGGACTCGAGACGCGTCTTTCCCGACAACTTCAGAGCACGCAGCTCTGCAATTCGGCCCGAGCGCGAGCTTTTATCCTCACCTCTGCGTCCGCTCATTGTCGCGGCGTGGTAGACGAGGCTGCTGAAAGAAGTGAATGAAAAAGATTCTGCGAAGCAGCTTTTAATTAAAGAAGGTGGACGTGTCACTTTTGGCCCAAATTTAATTTCGTGAATTAAGTTAAAATATTTCGAAGTTAGGATTTCTCATCGCCGGACCGCCACTGCGCTTCTCTTCTGATTTCCTTTACGCGGAGCTTCTCTTCTTTTCTTGGTTTAAATTTAATTTGCAATTTGTGGGAGGAGGCACTATGCATTTGTTGTCTGTGTTACTGCTATTTACCGGACTTTCTTTGCAGGCACAGATACAGATCCCATTTCAGCCACCAGGGATAGGGGACAAGGATAGATTGCCTCCCAGCGACGAAGGACTTCAATTTTCTCTCAAACAGATTTTTGTGCATGCTACGGATCGTGTTGGTGTGGCACATGCGCGTTTGGATGTGGACAGCAAAGTTCATATAGATGGTGCGAAGGCGATTGAGCATCTTAGAGTCAAAACAACCCCGAGGAGGGTAAAGAGGATGAAGGAAAGGCATCCAGACTTTGTGGAAGGCTACGTCAGATATGTAAACAGTCCGGGCGCCATTCCTCTTGAGGTGGAATACGAATATTCAACTATCGATGTTCCAGATATGTCGGATCGGGATACACTGGTTACACTGGCTACAATGTCTTCAAACGCATATGTTGATGTACCTGACACAGGTGACTGGAGAGATGTAGGACCCCCCTGGACTCCATCACAGCCCATCGGCTGGAAGTCTGATGGCGTACGTGGCCACATTTTTGCAGACGCTTCGTACAACAACGTCATTATCGCAATCAAAGGAACCAGCGCGGCCATCTTCGACTCTGGCGGAGATACAGCACCCAACGACAAAACTAATGATAATTTACTATTTTCGTGCTGTTGTGCCCGCATCAGCTACTTGTGGAATACGGTTTGTGATTGCTTTACGGGCTCAAACACCTGCAACCAGACGTGTTTGGAGCAGAGTGTCTACGAAGACGAACGATATTACCGTGCGACTCTCGACATTTATAGAAACGTGTCAGATATATACCCTCACGCAAATATTTGGGTGACTGGTCATTCGTTAGGTGGTAGCTTGAGTTCAATGTTGGGACGAACTTATGGCCTTCCAGTAGTAGCATTTGAAGCCCCCGGAGAGCTTCTCCCGGCGGGACGCTTGCATTTACCTCTACCACCTGCTATATCAGATGAGGAAAGCGCCATCTGGCACGTTGGACACACTGCAGATCCAATATACATGGGCTCTTGCAATGGTGCTGGCTCGACCTGTTGGGTTGGAGGATATGCCATGGAGACTAGATGTCATTCCGGTTTGCAGTGCATATATGACGTGGTGACAGATCTAGGGTGGCATGTCTCGTTGACAAATCATCGAATTCACGTTGTCATCGATCAAGTCATTCTCGCATACAACGACACACCCATGTGTCTACCCCCACCTCCATGCTATGACTGCATTGATTGGGAGTTTGTGGATGACGATAAATATGTCACAGTCACGACTACAACGATGTCGACTACGATTAAACATGAATCCTCTAGTGCCTTTATCACTAAAACGACCGTTCCTGTGGTTTCACCGACCGGTGGGCCTCCGGCCTCTAATACATCTTTTCCATTACCAACTGGAGAGCCTGGAGGAAAGAAGTGCTTACACAGAAATTGGTTTGGATGGTGTACAAAGTATGGTAATGACAACGACGACGAAGAGTAGTTGGAACTGGACTTGGATGGGTGTGTTTGGAGCATGGGAGGTGTTTTTCTTAATAAGATTCGGGTAAGTTTTCACTTTTTATAGGATTCATTTCATTTTATTCATATCGCTTCGTTACGTAAAAAAAACACGCAAAACCCAAATACCTAACCTGCAAACAACACTTAATGAGTGGACCCAAATAAACAATAAGACAAAATCAGCAATCTTTCAGTTTTTCCTTATTCTCAGGAGGCACCGAAGGAGTGGGATCCTCCGCCGTGTTGCCTTGTAAAAAGTTTAAGGCCTTCCTTAGCTGTGAGCCAGCAATAGCCTTAGGATGAAGAGTGAAAATAGTCATAATGAACGTAAAACAGGCGGTAGATAGAAGAACATCACCAAATGGAAGCGGCTTGACTAATCCCTTTGCCACCATCAAATCCCATCTGGACTTGATAGCCAGTCGAGTAGCGTAAATAAATCTAGCACGGTGACCTTGGTCAAGAACAGCCCACGCTCCAGCAATAAAACCAATTAGCTTATAGCGGAATTGTGGAATGATCTTATGGGAAATCAAATCCTGAGAAATATCAATACCACCCCACATTGTTGCTAAATAAAGGACTAAAAATGAAGTTGTCTGTGCAGAGCTTTGAATTACATTAACTAGACTCTTGAGAGTGAACCCAGTTTTTCGCTCCCTAATCAAAGCCATTATAAAATAAAACGCACCGATGTATTTTCCCGTCCTGGTAAATTTGTTAACAGTAAAGTCTATTAAATTGCGAAAGTTTGAGCTTTCACGAGGATGAAGAATCGCAGAAGGCAAATGGGTAATAGCAGGATGAGATCCATAGACTAATGGCTTTACAGCACTTAAAGCTTCAGGAAACTCGTAAACTCCTTGCGAGACCATTGGTGAATGGAATGAAACCTTCTTTATCTTCGATAGTTCGTAGATTGCATCGACAATCTCTACATCAGTAGGCCAACCCAGTTCTGTGGGATAAGACGCAGGTCTCTTTTCGATATACCCATCAGACATATTGAATAGCAGTGCCTTGAAGCTCCTGGGACATAGCTCGTTGTCTGTAATAAAAGTGCTGAACAGTTCTGCAGTCGCAAATGGCATCAACATATAAGAGCGGACATACGAAGGAACAAAAGAAAGATAGCCCGCATCCTCAAGATAATTATAGGTAAATTCGCCGCATTTAACAAGTAGCGAGACAGCAACTGTTGATCTCAATTGCTGATTGGGAAGAATTGCAAATGCGATGAGGCCGGAGACCGAGCTAGCAATTACCGACGGGAACCACGGTACCACTAAAATATCTGAAGTTGTATCGTAATTTTTCCGAAATTTCCGACCTTCGGAAGAGGATATGTAGATTTGTATATCGTGGAAAAAACGATAAACGAATCGATTGAGTATTACCATAGATGCTAGTGAACCCGCAAAGCGTCCATACGTATCACCAGGTAAAGATAGCTTTCTTATACTATAATTGTAAGTATTTAAAAGCTGAAACACGTATGAGAAGATTACATACGACTTGTGCTTCACTATTGCTAGAGCAGCATCGGCGAGAAATATAACCGCATAAGACTTAAGTGCAAGATTAAATCCCGATCGAATAGTCCTAAATCATTAGAATTATATCATAAAACATCTAATAAAACTTACAAAGGTGTAAATTCATCAAATTCTTCACGACATGTGAAGTGGGTGGGTTCAGTGCCCCGCACTTTAGTTAATGTCCAACGATCCAGCTTCTGGAAGGTTTGAAACGACAGTATATATTTGAGAAGCCATGGATCAAGATAAACTCTCTCCAGGCCTTCCAAGACCTTGGTGGAGCGCTCCTGAACTGCCATCTATAGAGATGTTCTGTGGGTGCCAATGATGTTGCTGTCATTACAACCTTCTCAGAATGATGTCTCTTCCGCGACTGGGCGCTAGGACGCTACGTACAGTTTCTGGGATATCATGGAGGGTACCTCGGGTTACTGCAGTTAATTACAACTTTCTTCAGAGTCGTCTATTGCTCTCTCCGAATGTCACTAGATTTTACAGCTTAGAAGCCACTTCGCCACAAACACAAGATATTAATCCTATTCCATTGGAGGGCTTTATATCGACCATCCAAGGTCTAAAAATTAAGAATCCTAAGAAGGACGATAAGGGAAATTTGATGCAGGTTGATATCTCTGAAAATGCCGTCAAGGTTAGTCAGCAATAAGAGATGACAACTACAACAGCTGCTGATAGTGATTATAGAAGCTTAAAACAGTTGAAGAGAGTGACAATAGCAAGCAAGCTATTCTCCGTGTGACCGTTGAGAGTGGAGGCTGCCACGGGTTTCAATATTTGTTATCCTTGGTTGGACCTGACAAAGTGAAGGCCGATGATATGTATGGGGTTTTGCATTTCTTACACGTTTTGTGCTAATGTTTCAGAATTTTTGAAAAGAAAGGTGTAATGGTGGCAATGGACGAGTTTTCATTGGATCTGCTTCGTGATTCTACGGTCGACTATGTCACTGAGTTGATTGGAAGCCAATTTAAAATAGTGGATAACCCTAGAGCAACTTCTAGCTGCGGGTAAGTACTACTACGGACCCGAATTTTAAGATTTGATTGGACAATAGCTAACGGTATAGCTGTGGTTCGTCATTTGACATTGATCTTTCAAAAACTATTTAATTTAGCAACATATATTTGAATTAAATAGTTTCCCTTTTGTTTACCATATGGTTTTTGTTTTTTGGTTCATCATACGGCATTGCTCACACTGTACATACGAAGTCTTTAAATATAAAGTGATTCAATGCTGCTCTATCAGCAAAATGCTACCGTTTTAATATTTAACTCTTATTTGATCACCGGTAAAGATTCTTATCGGTTTATTAACCAACTTCTGTTTAACATAGACTTTGACTTTACTTCGTAGTTCTTCCTTGATGTGGAATATTTATAATCACTTGCAATTGTCTATCCAACAATATTATGAATTAAAACTTATATCGTTGTAGAGGTAGTTACGCCTAAGTGTCTCCGACTGATGAGAGCGTGCTGCGGCGTCGCAAGACTTGTTCTAAGGACATCTACGTGGTTTGAATGGACACAACGGCATTCCCTAAACTTCAAGAGTCAGCCAAAATGGCACAAACAAACTCTTTTGCGCGCATTGATGACTCAATTAATTCGGCATCGCGAGCAGTCTATATTGGTTATGACGACGAGGGGTCTGGCGGAATAGCAGGTGCAGAACCTAAGAATGTGTCGGTCTCCCAGCCAAAAGAGAAGCCAATTGCCTCCAAAAAAATTACCGAAAAGCTACCAGAGGATCTGGAGAGTCTCGTTTCGAAGTTTGTTGCTATCCCAGCTTCTTTTTCAAAGCTTATGCTAACGACACACTAGCTTCATTGATAGCTTGCAGGCACCGGTCTACAAAGCTCCACTGACGGGAAACGACTTATCACTTTTATTTCAACAATACTACACTACTAGTCACGAGAAGGTTCTTCGTTATATTAGAAGAAACAGTCTGCATCGGAATAATGATATCCCCCTTCAGTCGTACGAAGAGATTATAAGGCGGAAGAAAGAACGATCTGAACGTGAACAGAAGGTTAAACTATATGATGAAATATTGGAGCAGGAAGTGTGTGAACGCCTATACGATAGACTATGCCCCTTGAAGATGTCGGATGACGAAAAACGAGACGCAACGGTTTCTGTGAAAATTGAAGGTTTAAACAAGAGAAATACGACTTTGGAAGATCTTGGTATTCCCCAGAGCTCTGGTGAGCGAATAGAAAACTCATTGATTGAGGCTGGTACCTGTAAGTATGATATCTCACCACCATGATATTTCTGACAGACTGTAGCTCTTCAAAGGCTTTCCGAGTTGAAATCACCACGTGAGAAAGTTTTGGAGTTTGTCACAGTTCATAAAATGATTATAAGTAAGTGTGTGTCTGTACATTTTTTAGGTATACTAACCATATAGGCGTTCTATCATCTGAAAGCACACCGGAACATACTCTAAGTGCTGATACGGTTTTACCATCTCTCATTTTTACAATACTGAAAAACAATCCCGCGCAGCCAATTTCTAATCTGAACTATATCCTAAGATTTCGAAACGCATCTGCTATTACCGGCGAAGTTGCTTATTGTCTGACAAATTTTGAAGCAGCTCTCAATTTCCTTGAAGCTGTAAATGTGGAAACCCTTGATATTACAACCACACCACAAAGAAATTCAGCTGTCCTTTCTACGCTGAACGACCCCCTTTCGCGGCGAGACTCATTAGGCTCAAATGGAAGCCCAAGCCCCTCTCGCCGAAGACGGCCGACAGCGACCGAGAGTAAAACATCTGCGCCTCCGTATTATGACTTTGCCCATTCTGCAGTGAATACGGCTGATTATGGAGTAAAAACTATATCGAGCACTTTAGAGTCGTCCTATCGATATATCTCCAGCAAGCTTAATGAGCGTCGAATAGCCTATGACAACATCAACAACAACAAAGCTCAAAGTGGATATCCAAAGACATTAGATGAAGCAAGAACTATTGTTGATGAAGCATCAAGAACATCACAAGATGCCGGAATACGCCAGGATTCCTCTGCTTTTACTGAAGAACCAGCATCTCCTTCTTCGAGAGCTCTGTAAGTTGATTAGACATCTTCATTTACTATTTTACTTACAACTAGACCATCACTTGGTCGAATGATCAAAAGCCTCGCAGTTAGTCGAACGTCCACCAGTGACGGAGATGGCGGGCAGGTAAGTAGAGGAAATAACTCTCAGACATATTTACTTACATATATGAAGGCCGCATATGCTGGTTCAATGAATCAATCTAGTCAATCTCTTGATAAGGTCGACAAAATCCAGGGCCCTATAGATCGATTTCTAACTTTACGATACGAAGAATTACAAATGAAGGACATTGAATTGCTTCTACTCGACTATCAGAGACTTGCTACACATATGCAAAATATGTCTTTGTTTGAAGCATAAACATTTTATCGGTGGGGAGATTACTTTGTAAGCGATAGTCGCTCATATATATAGTTCTTGATGTACATCAGATTTGATGCTTAATGATTATTAATTTCTAATATATCGTTGTATTTCTTATGATCCTATGTCTTATGGTTTGAGTTGGTGAGGACTGGAAGGTTCTTTTGAGTTTACAACATCAGCAAATGGAACACGTTGATGAAATGTTAGCAAGCACTGTAGTGTTGCCGCTCCAATTAAATTAGAATTTTGTACAAACTCAGAAACAGGTCATTATCAAGAAAACTGTAAAGGAATGCTTGACAGCTAACCATCCGAGACCTCGAATTTGAGACTGAGCTCTGACTGTGAGCCCGAAACAAAAGGGTAATAAGAAATATTTTAATATGGAAATGATAGTACATGAATTCATACATGAATTACCCGATGATACTGCAGATAAACCTGCAACAAAGCCGGATGAAGCGAGGCCCGGAGAAATGGGCGACGAAAAAGAAGCCTCTTTGAACTCTATCGAAGAGTTCGAGGAACTATATAAAGCAGAGATGTATTCACTCCACAATGAACAGCGTGAGAAAACCGAGGTGTTCAATATGCTTTTACATAAACTTCAAGAGTGGACACACTTCCTCGAGATTGGACAATATGAGAGGCATAATCAGGTGAGAGAGAAGCCACAGATATGCATATTCAATATTTCAACTGTACAGAGTAAATCGTCGAATTTATTGGATTGTGGCCCAAAATACTCAAATGCAAGGAATCAAAGAGGAATCAACAACTTGCCTATCAAACGTGCAAAGCACGCTGTCAATGTTTGTTGAGGAGGCAGCCAGAGACCAAGTTGATGTTCAATTTCAAATGGTGAATAAACACAAGTGAGCCCATTTCATTCGTTATATCTGTTCGGAGGACTGGGCGTATCGCGTTTTCGTCTCTGTTCCTGTCCTGCTTTTGATGGGAAGGAAGGAAACATTTCTCGAGATTTGGGGAGAGGTTGCTCCTTAAAATACCTATGATTCAAAGCACTTGCAGCGGTTATTCGTCTTAAAGGATTGTATTCAAGCAATTGAGTCAGTAAATCAACCCCTGCATCAGAAAGAGAAGGAAATCGTTGGCGAATTCTTTCATTTCGTACTTCCATGCTACATGAATGCTTATTATTCTGGAATAAATTCGCCCACACAGGTAGACTCTCAACTTCAGGCCAACTCTCTTTCTCGGGAGCACCGAGCAGTTTGGCAATCTTCATCACTTGTTCGGTTTCTGTGCGTCCATCGAACAACGGTTTCGAAGAAAGAAGCTCAGCAAAGATACATCCAACCGACCAAATATCAATAAACTGGTCGTATATTTGACCGCCTAAGAGTAATTCGGGAGCCCTATACCATTGAGTAACAACTGTTCTTGTCATTGATCCAATTGGATTTGTAAAAGTTCTTGCCATACCAAAATCGGCAATTTTTAAAACACCCTGATTTGTTAAGAGTAGATTTTTGGTCTTTAAATCTCTATGTACAATGTATTGAGAGTGAAGCATTGAGACGCCAACTAGCAATTGGCGTAAAAGTGTCTTTACTTCAGATTGATGAAAAGGCTCAGGTTTGCTGGCGATGAGATCTTTCAAATCATGCTCAACGAATTCTAAAACGATATAGATTCTGATAGTTAGAACTCAATTCTGATCAGGCGTTCGTATACTTACTGAGTAGCTGTATCACCAACCACGACTTCGCGACCGTTAACAATGTTTTCATGATTAATTGAGAGCAGAATATTAATTTCCCGGAGACTTGTCAAAGGAAATCCATATACCTTTTCTGCAAACAGCTTCAATCGCTTTAAAGCCACTATCTCGCCAGATAATTTATCGCGGGCACGAAGAACGACGCCATACGTGCCTTCCTCTATATCGTTTAAAATATCAAAGTCCTTAATCGAACGGCAGGGTTTTATAGTGCGATTTGTCTCAGTGTTTAGCATATTGAACTGCTCTTCACTTGTGGGAAGCTCAATGTCTTTCGGTTCAGGTTGAGCCTTCCGAACTGGCGTAGATGTGGGCCTCTTTTCTGCCATTTCAATCCTCTCCTTTATCTTTTTTCGTAATTCTTTTGATTTTTGCTTAGCTTCTTCATCTCCTTGTGAAGAAGCGGAATCAAGCTCCCACCGCGATCGCTTCATGGTTTGGACAGTTCTTCCGGTTGGTTTTGGCTTTCTTTTCAGCCAAAATCTATCAACGAGCAAAACCAGGAAATGAATGCTTGTTCGCTAGCTCGGCTGAGGAGGCCTTTGATCTCTCAGATTTACCACTCTAGACTTAGCCTAATTGGCAGGTCATCAACTTCTTTACCTTCTTTCCGGCCGAGTTCGTCTCAGAGTGAAAGTTTAGACTCAAAAGATCCCCAGAATCTTGAAAAGTTTTTGGCGAAAACAATTGAGGTAGGATATTCTATTAGATGATAGACCTTTTCATTAGATTTTGGAGCTGCTTCTATATGACTTCATTGCTAACTAAATTTTAGGCTACTGGGCCGATACCGTTGGCTGCTTACATGCGACAATGCTTGACTAACCCTGAGTCAGGCTACTATATTAATCATGATCCTTTTGGTGTTTCGGGTGATTTCATTACTTCTCCAGAAATCTCTCAAATGTTTGGAGAAATCGTTGGCATATGGGTTTTAACAGAATGGATGTCTCAGGGCAAACCCGAGCATATAAAAATAATAGAAATTGGACCAGGACGAGGAACATTGATGAATGACTTTTTACGAGCTACTAGAAATTTTAAAGCGTTCGATCAGGCCGTTCAAGAGATTCATCTTATCGAGGCCAGTCCATACCTACGAGAACAGCAACACAAACTACTCTGTGATGAGAGTCTTCAATTTTCTGATGATGGATATAAATCGGTCACCAAATGGGGTACGCCGATATATTGGTCTGATGCATTTAAAGAAGTCCCAGCCGACTCCAAGGCACCCTTTATAATTGCTCACGAATTCTTTGATGCGTTACCCATATTACAGTTTGAAAAAACTGACAAGGGGTGGCGAGAGTTCAAAGTTGACTACTCTGTAGTGAAGAACCAATCTTCCCTTGCGCTTCCTAACCAGTCTCTTATTACAAAATCGGGTGAGAAGGATGCTAAACCAAAGTTTCATTTGACTCTCTCATCGCATGCAACTCCATCTAGTCAGATTGTTCCCGAAACTCACCCAAGATATTCCAAATTACCAGTCGGCTCGAAGGTGGAAATCTGCCCTGAAGCATGGGACATCACCTTACAGATGTCACAATTGATTCGCTCAAACAACAAGGGTGCTGCGTTATTCATTGATTATGGTACTAAAGAAACCATCCCTGTTGAAACCTTACGAGGTATTCGCAAGCACAAACTTGTTTCTCCTTTTGACCGCCCTGGGACAGCCGATTTATCTGCTGATGTCGATTTTAAGGCTTTGGCTCTTGTTGCTCAAGAAAAAGGAGAAATTTCTGCATTTGGTGCCGTTGAACAAGGCGATTGGCTTCATAGTCTGGGAATAGGAGCTCGAGCAACAGTGCTCCATAATGCGCAAACTACCGAAGAAGGCAAGAAAAGGATTGCCGATGCCTACAGTAGACTCACTGGAAAAGGTGGTGATGCTATGGGAAAGATTTATAAGGTCCTTTGCTTAGTCCCTAAAGATTCTAAAACTCCTGTTGGGTTCGGTGGAGACTTGGAGGATTCAGAAACCGGCTCGTCTACTTCATCAAAAGCATCTGACAGCAAATAATTTTTTAAAACTTTATGAATTCATATTTAATGTACAACTAGTAATATAAAGAAGAGAAAGTGATTAAGCTGCCTCGATCTCATCCACGACTTCGACAGCTTGCTGATCTTCAGTTTCGTTTTCTTCACTAGGCTCTGACTCTTTGTAGGTTTCAGGATCAAACGCGTGTCTAAGCCCATCTCTCTCTGCTGTTTCTTCAACTGTAGGGTCGCGAATGTTAAGGTCGATAGCATCAATGCGACTAGCATCTGACATCTTCTTGGCTTCACGATTCAAAATGCGGCGTCGTTTGAGATTTGTCCGGCCCATTATGGGAACAAATTTGGCAGCTTTGGTCTTGTCGTCAAATGTAATGACAATTTCATCAAAACTTCCGGTGTGCTGTCGAAGTTCCATATCATAATCTCGAACATTTCGGAAAAGATGTTGCTTCTCACTCTCTTCCGTAGTGAGAGGTTTATCAGAATCAAAAACTTCTTTCAGCTCCTCTGCATTCTTATCGTCAGGCAAGTAGAAAGATACATACTCGTCACCGTCTTCTGTAGTTGTTGGCCTGTACAAGGCTACCTCTAACTTGGAATCTTTGGCAGCTTTATTGTCTTGCGTCTGACCTGGGGCCGACCCAGTAAGTTTTACAATAAGGAAGTTCAAGTCAAGAGAATCAGTCTCGGGGAGAAATGACCAGGAGTCGACGGCGTGTAAATGTCTCTTCTTTGAATGTTTAATTGTTGAAAGATCGTCATTCGCACGCTCAAACATCTCCTCGATAGCTTGAACTTGTTGGATGGGGTCTTTGTAGTCACGATCGCTAGAGGGCTTCGTCTCATTGCCAAGGTTTCGCGAAATCTGCTTTACTGTTTCAGCAGATATATATTCGGTTCTTCGAAGAAACGCAACATCAGGTTGGCTTCTTGTGTGTCGTGAAAGAGTATCAGGGTCCAGCAAAAGCTCTTGATCTTTCGGGTCAAGCACAAAATTATCGAGGAAATGCAATCCAGAATCATCACCTTGATCAAAAATACGAGGGATTTCAGTTAAATCCAAAGGCATTCCCAAGTCATTGTCGATTTGAAGATTCGGTGGCTGTTTCTGAACGAGGCTCGATAGAAAGGCAGTGGACTCATACGAGGACAAGTCCAGCGGAACACTCAACAGCTTAGGTGGACATGGAGGAGGAGGAAGAGTATTCGAATACCTGATTCGCGCAATATATTCCTGCCTAGTTGGCCTGGCGGTCATGTCGAGGGTCTGTGAGGTGCGAAGCAAGTCTCGTTGTCAGGGAGGAGGCCAACTTCACCGAGCTGCCCGAAACTCATTTTCGCTAATTATTGATACATTCTTAGATTTCGGATATTTAATTTCGATTCGGTGGAGCTATCTTGAGTTTCAGAAGAAATTCATATTAAAGTGGTTAGTCTTCGGGTTTTGAATTGAGTTCGCTTTGCTTAAATACCCTTTGTATTTGGCTAGAAGAACGGGTCAAGTCGTCCCCGATGAAATTTAAAGACTTTTCCTACTCTTTAGAATATCTTCGAGTTGATGACGACTCATTATATGAACACTGTTACGAGTTGTTCTCCTGTCATGCTCCTGAAGACGGACAAGGACTAGGATTCTACTCGGCAAAAAAAGATGAAATTACCCTTGACTTATGTGATTCTACTTTCGTTATTAAGCAAGCTCAATCCATGTTAATGGGCTCTGAAAAAAGTTCTACTGGAGCGACTCTCTGGAAAGTGACACCGTTATTCGCTGAATGGCTAGTGGGAAAGGATAGTATGTTCATATCGAGAATGTTTGACTCTACCACAGACCTTCGAGTGGCAGAGCTTGGCTCAGGGGTCTCTGGTTTATTGGCATTAACAATTGCCCCTAAAGTACAGTCATATCTCGTAACGGATCAAAGGCATATTCTCCCTTTGTTAGAACTGAACATAAAGGAAAACTCGAAAGTGGTATTTAAAAGTCTCCCGAAAGGTAATGTGAATCGAAGTAGTTCTAAAAAAAGTCCCAAGTTAAATCCATCTTCTATTTTTTCTAATACAAGTGTGAAAGAGCTCGATTGGGAGAACTATAAGGCAGACTGGGAGTTTATTATGTCCAATAAAGACTCTTATCAAGCATCCGACTACTTAAATGAGCCCGGTTTAGATTTAATAATTGCTTGCGACACTGTATACAATGATTTCCTGATTCCTCCTTTTGTGAATACTCTGTGGCACATATCCGGACCGCACACAATTATTCTTGTTGGTCAACAGCTTCGCGACTCTGATGTTCATGAATTTTTTCTTCAAACTCTTCTTGATCGCGGGTTTTATATTTATTCAGTTCAGCGGAATTATTTGACGCCGCAGCTCTCAAAAGGGTTTGTTGTTTATTGCATTTCCAAATCTGAGTTGATCTAGTGTGAATTCGCTGATGTACATTTTATTTCTTCAATATACGTGACTCTTAGCCGTTCCGGTTTGAAACAGGAGCTGAAGAACTCCATTGTTTCATCTATGGTGGAAGAGGAGTACTAAATACCTCCTCATACTTGCAAGACTATAAATTTTGAGAGAAAATAGCAGATTTCGGGTGATTTTTCCTGATTGTTTCGCACATTCTTGAAGGTTATTTGAAGCCGTTTTCAGAAAGAAATACTTATCTGCTGTGAAACGTATAATGACACACTCCGTTCTAGAGGATTACGGGTATGGCGTCAAACTGTCGCTTTCTATTACATCAATCGCGCTGTCTGGGCTTTCAATGATCTGTATACTTTACTGTCTTCTTTCGATTCGAGTTCCTCCATCATTTACAAACCTGTACGGAAGTTAGATCGAGACTTTATTTTTTCTAATGCTAACATCATGCAGAATTTTTATTTTGCTATTGCTGTCGGATTTTCTGCGGGTTCTAAATCTTTTGATTTTCAGCATTTATGATATTCGTTTACACTTCGGTTCCGCTATCTCAAATATCTGCGCTGCCAGTGGTACAACTTTTATGATTTCCCTATGCGCAAATTATGTAAGCTCTACCGCATTTGCCGTGCACACTACTCTTTATCTTACGAGATACAATTATCGACGTCCTAGTGAAGGTGGGCTATACAGGTGGCGGCATTCTATTGTAATTTTTTGGTTGTTCTGTCCAACAGTATTTTCTCTTATCGTCACTTTTCTACCTGGAGCTAAAAACGCTCCTGGTGAACTATGGTGTTTTTTGACACCCGATCCTATTAACCCTCTATATGTAGGCATTGCCCTCTTCTGGATTTGGTCAATTACTACAATGTGCATAATTTCTGCGGCTTATGTCTATTTGTTTTTTTATTTGCTTTCGCAGATGCGAGAAGCATCTAAACTCATGGCTACCGACCTCACTCCAAACCCCTCATCTTCGCTTTCAGAAATGGTGAAAGCTAGATTTAAGACTGTCTTTACGACATGGAGTCTGATATTTGTCTATCCTGTGATATTTATTTCATTCCGCTTCGTTTTGGAAATAATTTACTTAACGCAGCATCACCAAATATTAGTACATCCAACTGCTTACTATTTCGAGGCAATAATCATTGCAGGATGTGGTGTGATAAATTTTCTTTTGTACCGATTTTCGGGTGTTTATAAACGCAGGAAACGGGATCTTCCTACGCTCTGGAGATGGGTGCTCAATTGGACCTCTGGTGGACGTCTTAATCTCATTAAACATGCTAATCATCAGGGTGAGGACAGCATGAAGAGAGTTGATCGTCTGAGCCCGGCAGGAGACTTTTCTCTTAGCAGAAGTTCCCCTGATTTGAATCAGGAGGACGACTGCTTTGACATGATAGAATTTCTCGCTGGAGCAAATTCAGAGCTCCCTGGCTCAATTTGAGTATTATTAGGCTATCTGATTGTTTTTGTTGTATAACCTCGGTGCGGATTTCGTAGCGTAGCAACATGTTGATTCGGCGCGCCGCGAGTCCCCCCTTCCCATCAACCTCCTCCCAATGACGACATCGCGAAAGGCATTCGTTCCTCTTGAATCGAATCCCGAAGTGTTTAATGAGCTTTCTGAGAAGCTTGGACTACGCGGCCTTGAGTACTCAGATGTTTATTCTCTGGACGACCCCGACCTACTTAGCTTTATGATTCGACCATCGCAGGCCTTGGTTTTAGTGTTTCCCATAACACCCGCTTATGACGAAGCGATTCTACCAAAGTTTAAAAATGGTTTAATTGGGCCCGATGAGGCCAAGGAACGTGGAATTATATGGAGCAGGGTATTATATAAAGCGTGCATGAACTATGATGATTACTAAACCTTTTCAGCAAACGATCAAGAATGCTTGCGGAACATATGCTTTAATTCATTCAGCACTAAATGGTGGCTCAAAGTCTTATATAAGTGTGTTTTACTGCCGGGTCTTGTTAGTGTGTTAACGCTTGTATAGCTTCTGGATCCGTTTTGCAGCAATTCAAGGAGCAGCTCCCCAATCTTTCACGTGAAGAGAGAATTAAGCTAATTGAGTCTTCCGATGAACTTGAGGCCCATCATTCTTCTGTGGCTTCCAATGGGGTCACTGAAGCTCCTGATGCCGATGCCTCCCTCCAACTTCACTTTGTCTCTTTTACAAAGGACGACAGAAACAATATGATCTTACTAGACGGACGCAATGATGGCCCAGTTCATCTTACTGAACTTGGAGATAACGATTTGCTTTCCGAACCGGCAATTTCGCAAATCAAGGATTTCATTAATAGCAACGAAGATGGAAATCTACAGTTTTCGATTTTATCGCTGGCGTCTAGTTTCTAACATGAATTTTAATTTTTCAGCTTTTGAATTCTCGGGGAAATATACTTGAAACAGATACGGGGTATTTCGTAGATTAAAAGCAAATGAGTTAGTTTCCTTCTATTTCCTCTGCATAAGCAGACGAATTTGAGTTATTGAAGGCTTATTACGGAATTTCTTGATATTTTCAATAGCAAAATCATTAGCATCTTTCAGTTTCATCATTAATATCATCCCAGCATCCTTTTTTCAACTACCTGCAACTATAACTTTTATATCAGCTGATACTCATAATACAACTCATACAACTCGAACCCTTTTATGCGGTAGTTCCTCATCCGAATCATCATACGTATCATGGTCTCCATGCATCTCAGAGGACTCTTCATCTCCACGATGCAAGAGCCGGTCTTCAAAATCCTCAGACATATTATCAGTCTTCTCATTATAGGCATCATCTTCTGCTTTTGCAAACACTAAAAATCTCATTGCAATACTGCGTTTGATTGCATTGTCTTCGTCCTGTATACGAAATATGAGATTTTCCCTCACAAATGCCGTATAAAGCCGTGGTGTATCAGGCATCCTACTCAAAGAATCATAAGCTCTCCCACTCGTCAAATTAAACAACGCGAATTTGTCTTCCTGTAAATAATAATCAATCGCGATTTGCTTTCTAACACAGTATAATATGAGTAGGAATTGGGCAGCTGCAGCGTCCTGAAAAGTTAAACACTCTAGCGAAGTTTCAATGGCATCTGAAACCAAAGCGCTCTCTCTTGCTAAAAAACGATCCAAAGTATAGAGAAGACAATATACTTCATAATTGGTTCTCAGATTTATTGTTATCATGCATAATGTAACATAATCGAGTGTGTCCAGCATCAAATTGTAGTTGTCGGGCTGTATTTCACCCGAATCAAAGCTTATAGACTTAACCAGGTTCAAGATAAACGCCTTTCGGGACGCTTTTTCAAGAATGTTATAGATTTGTGATATCCCCTGAATTCCAGAACCTTGGAGAGAAAACGGTTGGTAGTAGCCAGGATCAGTTTTCGAATTATGATACTCTATAGAACTATTAGTCAATTTCATATCAAGTTTTCAAGAATATTACCTCTTAAATCCGCTTGATAGGCAATAGCTTTCCGTATGCCCTCTAAAAAGCAGCTTTCCATCAAGCTGCGATGCTTTTCGTACAAACCCTTAAAAAGGTCTATCGCAATTTCATTTGAATGTTCAAAAGGACTAGAACTTAAGGCGATAACGGTAGGGATGCAATGTCTAGGGTTTACTAAACTATTTTGAAGGCAGCCAGCAAACAAAAGAGTAGCATCGAGAGAAACTGATTTCACTGGAGAAAGGCATTCTTCCATAGTTGTGTTCAGATATCTCTGAAGTAGAGAAGTTACAACACCATCATTAATAAACTCAATAGTATTGTCCCCTCGTAATACTCGAATATCAACACGTTTTGTAGGCTTTGCACGGTCAATTGCAGCTAAATTACGCTCCACTTCACTTTCCATAAAATCAAGTAAAAGCCGAAATAATACAGCTCTCACAGAACGATCTGAATCAATAGATGCAGAATCCATGGTTCTAAGCACTTTCTTTGTAACAAATAGTCGAGGATGTGAAATGCAGAGCAGTCCCAAATTGCGCAAAGCTATCCGTTTGTGAAGGGATTCTTTGGAGGCAAACGCAAACATTGCAAGCATATCACAAATGTTTGCAGTCACGAAGTTAGATGTAAGCCGCAAACTTTTGAACAGATGAGTAAATTCAGTGGTACTATCTTCGAAGGAGCAATAGCGCGCAAAGTTTCCAACCAAATGAAGCAAACGAATAAACTTTCGGGAATCTTTCAAATCCATGTCAGTAGCATTATGAGTAAATTTCACATAAAAAGGAGCTAGTGCTGTCAAACAAGACTTTAAAGTGGCCACAAGCCTTCTTTTATCCTTCCGCTGCAAAGAAATTGACCATAGACAAGGAATAGCAACCGATAGTTGTTTCACATTAAATCGATTCAATCTTTGAAGAATTGTCTGCTGAACATCCTGAAGAGAACGAGGGATCGTAATGTTTCCCGAGGAAAAAACAGTATCCAAAAGCTGAAGAGAGGTAAAGACGGTGCTATCCTCCGTTGAATTATCCGAAAGTAAACCAGTCAAAACAACAATATTTTCCAAAGTGAACCCTTGGGGTACCCTTTTGGAGAACAAAAGGATAAGTTCTAGCCTATCTGAAACGCTGCCTTCAATTCTAGCATTATCATCTACTATTGACTCAAATAAAACTTCAGCCATTTCACCTATAGATTTGTTCAGTTTTTCCTCGCTAACGGTAGAGTTGACTTTGACAATCTGATGAATAACTTGTAAGATCAATTTGTTATTTCGTTCCGAGAGACTTATTACTTTTAGTAATACATTCACGGTATTGACCAAACTATCGCTATCATTCTGTAGAACGTGATCAGTAGAGCTTTTAAAGGAAAAAATAAGCGTATAAAATGCTTCGACTATCAACTTGACGACCGCTGTTTCTTGATCTTCCACTCTCCGAATTAGCTTTTCAAGAATTTCCGCTCTAACCGAAATATCAGTCAAACTAATATATAAGCTTTCAAGAAGCTTCAAAGTCTTTTTTCGGACAGACACACTTGTATCACTTGCGCGCTCGCATAAAATACGATAATACTTCATTCCTAAAATAGGATTTTGTACTAGACTCTTGCCTATGATAGAAACAGCCGCATCTCTACTCTGGCTGGAAGGATCCGCTAGTTTGGCAAATATAAGCGGGAGTATTTCTGGATTCGCCAAGATCATGGGATCCAAATCTAAATACTGCCCAAGAATCCTAATCGTTCGGCTTCGATGTCCAATTCTGTTGTTATCAATCCCATTCAATATAGAGGTGAATATATGTTCCTCAAGAAAAAATAAAGGCGCATATGAAAGAATATGAGCACATACTAAATCGGGAGGAAGTGGTGATTCTAAATAGTTTGATTTCTGATATAGTAGAATAGAATCGATTTTGTGAAATTCATTAATCAAAAATAACGATTCTAAAAATGGCTTACCCGTCTCGGCATCGTTTTTAGGGGACAGATAATTCAGTAACGATGCAAGTTGTAGTGAGACGGCCGTGCGTTTAAAATCGTCTGTTTCAGTAGAAGGCATGGTATAAATAATCTCCCTTCGATAATAATCTGTCAACTTTGTAGCCTCGCCAACATCGGAAACAGATGATTTAGTCAAGTCATATTTCATTTTAAGAGATTTTAAGCGAATGCCTATTGCTCCAATACACTCTAGCGACACCTGAAAAACACTTGAAATTTGCTGATCAGAAAGCTGTAATAGCCCAGCTGATAACGGTTCCAAAAGTATTTGAGCAGCACTCCATTCTGGCACAAGAAGCATATCCAACAAGTCATCGATTACAGACGGTAGCATCACCTTATAATATATATCCGATGGCATTTGTTTCACAAGCCGTCCTAGCAAGTGTTGGCTGATACTTACTGAAATCTGACGTGCTTTTGTCAAGACGTTTGTTGCCTTCAAACCCATATTGTTCACAAGATAACGATCTTCACTGATGTTCTCAAAAATATCGACTGCTGAAGCCTGAACACACCTAACAAGAAAAACTGATATAATTTGAACGCTGAGATCAGGAGATATTCGATACTGTTGAGCGTCTTTTTTTGACAAAGATGCCTCTTTCCACCCCGATAGAATTTCTTCTAAAATAAATTCTCTATGACTTTCATAATGAAGGTATATCTTAGTGACAAGATCCATATAAGACAACTGGAGTGATACAATATTGGAAGATGAGATCAAAAAATAACCGTCTGAATATTTAGAGTCGATACTAATACCTCGACAACACATATATACCAATGAATATAAAATACTCTCGCTAAATGTGATAGCACTAACCGTGCTGGACAGTAAACGGATCGTTTCAGAAAGCTGGCTGACAAGACGATTGAGTTTAGTTATATCCTCATGTAAAATGATCCTTCGTAACTCATCATTTTGGCCTGTTGCAATTGGTATAATCAGTTGATCCAGCATATGAGCAAGCCCTTCTGATAACTGTTGCAAAGTATCCTCAGTGTGTAACCTCGGGTTTGAGCTGGCAGTCATGAGTAAAAGAACAGTACGAATTCCAACCAAAGAATTCTCCAGTAAATTTAAATGATGCCTTAATTGTTGATGACTCAGAGCAGCAGTGTTTTTGTATGTGAGAGAAGAGCTGTAACGTAATGATCGCTCAGATATGCGTTGCAGGCGTATCAGATCATCCACGGCAATATTTTCAAGATCAGCTGCCGAGCAACGCTTTATGAGGCTTTGAGCTTGAATATGAAATTTGTCTTTCAGCATAATAATTTCTCGATTTGATGTACTCAGCCACACGCTTCGGTCAATAACACCTTCTCCCGAATTATCGGCGACAGCACGGTCATCTGCTTCGATGATATACTCAAGGGTATCTTTGAATTCCGTTATTAACCTGCGTGGGTTCTTTCCTGATGTTGAATCAACATCATTCTCGATAACTATATTCGGCTCCGAGGTATTCTCATCGCATGTAGTATGACTATTGGATTGCTCATTCAAAGACGGGTTCAGAGAAGGAGATGGCATTCGATTTTCTGTTTGGGAAATAGGGAGTTTTGACTTAAGTAAATTCTGTAATTGATGTTGAGAAATCTCAACTGGAAGAGTTGAGTCGTTAATCGTTACTGAAAGATAAAGTTAGAGTGTAACGCAGTCAGTTAACTAACGCAAACCCACCAGGAGGTCGAATGGGAGATTTGTAATTATCAAATATTTCCCGTGAGAATTTACTCAATCGATTTGCAATATTTAAATCGACATCTCCGCTAGGCTCTCGTTGAAGCTCTGGATAAAAGACGGCTCTGCACAAGTCAGCAGGTATAAAACAAGTAAAAAAAGAAAATACAAACAGTGATGGTGAAGTTTCTCCAAAAATATCAGCCATTGACCTTTTTAAAGTCTTATCCCTCCAATCTTGAGTGTCCGTAGAAGAAGCGAGGTTTTGAAACGATGCAAGTGTAGCAGACTCTATAGTACTTAAAGACCATTGAGGTTTGGCAGTGCTAATCAAAGGTGTCTCAAAACAACATAATGCTAAAATTTGGTTAAAATGGATCCAAGGTTCAGCTTCAAAGCCTACCTAGTGAATTCGGTATTCCATGGATAGGGGTGTAAAGTAGAGCCGAAGGGATATCAGTGATTGACTGCTCAATGCCATCGATTCGAGAACCAATGTCATTATTCATCCCTCCATAAACACCCGTGCACTTGATAAGCGTACTTTTTCTTACCCTTTATCTATCTATATTGAAGAAACTTTTAATTGAGTTCCTTACTAGAAGCTATCAATATTGATTGAGTTTGAAAGTTACGCTGATGGTACTAAAATTACTTCGGAAAGACTGATGAACTCCCTGCTCCACCGACTTTCAACTACTCAATTAAAGTGCTTTATTCATCCAAGTTGTTCAATTGCGGCTTGGCACCCTATGTCTACTGCTCCTTCTAACAGACCTCGGCTAGGCGCTCGAAATAAATCTTCAGCTTCAATTAGAAGCTTAGCTGATGATGGAACATATGAGGGGCCCATAAAGACTAAGCGCTCGTCTAGGGTTGTGGTTTCTCATGGACGACATACAAGAGTTGCTTCCATTGGCAAAAGTTTGAACAAGTCGGGAAAATCATCGCATATCGGCTCCACTCATGATTTCAGCCATTCCTACAAGCGTTCAGGTCTGGACGATAAACCCAAACTCAACAAATCAACTAGTGAAGCTAGCCTTTATGAAGATAATAATACTGAATCAAATGAACAGACCGAAACAGATCCTGCATCCGATGCTCTGTCAACAATACAAAACCGTCGAGGAAGTTCAACAGCACGAAGAGCGGTACTCAATATCGGCGGGGAAGGAGTCGATGATGATGAATCCGAATACAGTGGGAGTGACGAAGATGAGGTTGTAAAAGGCTTGACGGAAAACCCTAGAGAGAGTTCTACACCGCCATCACAGTCAGCGCAGCCAGCTACTCCGAAGCTCACGAAGGAACGAATTCAAGCGAATGTCTCAGATGATGATGGAGATGACGAAGATAACGATGGTGGATATAGCGTTGGATATTACACTGATGAAACACCATACAATAGTCACAGAGAAAACGCGTTGCTGAGAGCTCCAACATTACTAGCTTCGGAATCAGCCTCAAAGGCTTCATACGACTCGGGAATATCATATATGTTTCGTGCACCGTCTACTCTTGCTGCTCCAGAACTGAATAATGCAAATGCAAATGCACCTCTACCGTCTGCAAGCAATCTGTTCGAGATGCAAGACAAAGATGGCAGTCAGCTCAAAAAACCTCTGCAGCAGCAGTCAGGGATCCAAAGACTGAAAGATAAACAAGCTGCTACATCTTCGAATCGATCATCTAAAGGCACGAAATCAAATGTATCTCACAACACCGAGTTGAGAACTCAACAAAAGCTCTGGTTATTGCGAGATAGTAGCATTCATGATATTGGATCTGAGAATAATGGGAAGCGGGGTAATCCTGTATCTCTTCATCCACGGTACCTAAAAGAGCTTGAGAGGGCCTCAAAGGAGTTTAATAATATTCGAAGATATCGAAACCCAATTAGCGATTCGGTTGAACGGATATCGTGCCCAGAGGATTCTGAGTTTAGGGCAAGTATGAAAGAACTCAGTCTCAATAGTCCTTCGTCAGATAGCTACCCTGATATTGACTCCTCGAAAGTACTGTCTGATTCTCCTGCCTTGCAGAACTTGATCCAGAAATTATGGAAAGATGGATGGTCTGTCCCGGAAACGGAAGTTGAGACTCTTCCTTCTAATGATAAGGTACCCCCAAATCATTCCAGTAGCGTGAGCAATTTGAATGGCATGAACTTTGCGAGGAATCAGCAAAATAGGCCACCAAATATGACGAGGAGAACGTAAAACGTCAAAGATTCGGGACTCACTTGTTCTCCATGCATCTACTTCTAATGTACTTTAGTTGAAATGCTCACGAAACGTTGTACTGTAATTCAAAAACCTATGGCCTAGCGTACAATACAATATTCATCGGCCTATGTTTGAGAGACAAGAGGTCTGAGTACGAAAAAAGAAACTTGCTCAAAATTTTGATTAAAAAATACATACACGTATCATGGCGACTTCAGATCTTGGGGAGGTTTGAAATTTAACCTTCGACCCTCGTCGTAAATTCTGTTTAAAGTAGCTTCAAAAGTTCCAGCTTTTCGGAGCTTCAAATAGGCGTTGTATAATTCTAGAGCGGTCCTAGCATCTTCTATCGAATCGTGAGTTTCGCCCTGAATGTTCTCGCCTAAGAGAATCCAAGCGAGAAAGCGAAGAGAAAGCATTCTCTGTCTGCTCTTTATAAAAAAGATATCAACAGTATCAATTACTTGTTCCTTTGGAACTTTTATGTTAATGGTGCGAAAGTCGTTCAACAATCCATGTCCAACAAAGACACATCCCAAGTTAACAAGAATCCAAAGTTTGCGGTACGCAGTCTTTAATGAAACCAGAGGTCTTTGGGATACTGTAACATCAAGATCAGTCTGTTTTATACCAGAGAATTCCGTCAAGTAGTCAATAATAGTATCCCGCGTGACAATGTAGTCGTCTATGAATGGAACGCAGTGTTGTGAACCTTCATGACGAAGAACAGAGACTCTTGCCAAGCTGAGTTTGCTTGGTCGCAGAAGTAATTTGGTGCCGTCACTTCTAACCTCCGTTTGCTGTTTTTCTAAAACAACAAACTCGGAATCGATTCCAACGAGATCGCCGGGTTTGGGAACTTCGGCTGGAGTCAAGGAAACAAAGTCTATATCTTCACCAACGTGAGGTCCATCCACAAAGTTCTTTTCAAACAAAACTGAAGTATCAAGACGAGAAACCCACGATTTGTCAAAACCTGAACTTGGGCCAACCCGCTGATAACATAAGATGACAGGTGTTTTCCAGTTTACCTCAAAGTTAAGAGCTTCATCTTCTTTAACGGGCTTCACCAAAATATCATTGAACAAATACCATTGTTTTTTGCCGGTTTCTGAATCATCGACTCGGATGAGGGATACCAAGTGGTTATCGGCTGCCTTGGAATGAGATATTTCAACCACCATGCCGATTAGTTGATATGAAGCATAATTAGAATCACCTGCTTCAGATCTACTACCTTCTGCACTTTTAATGCGAAGGTGGCCTTGAGATACAATGCATTCCAAAGATGTCGGAATCCAGCCAGGCTTCTTCCAAGCCTCGCTAGAGCGTGGATCATTCACAAAATTGATCAACAGCAAAGGAGGGAACTTTTCGATGACCTTTCTAGTATTGAGAAGTTGATACCGGTGACAGTTTTCACACCAGCCGTAGATCTGAGAAGCTCTTTCTACGCTATCTTCCAGAGTTCGGGAAAATGAGAAAGACGGGGTATCCGCAGGAGAGCAGGACAAATCTATCGAGAAACTTTGCGACTTGTGAACAGAATCTTTTTGACATCCTGTGCAGAAGACTAAATGGCGAAAGATGAAGCCGCAGATATCTTCAAAACTGAAAGAGTTGCAGAGATCATTGTTCTTGAAGTCAGCACTAATTTGATCAAGTAAAAATTGAGAAAAGGATTGAATTAAAGGTGATAAAGATTTGTTGTTTCGTACCCTTCCCTCTTCCTCGATAATTCCTAGATTCTGAGCACTCGGAATTGAGGAAAGTACCTTGCTAAAGTTAAATGCCTTCGAATGTTGACCATTCGCTTTGTCAAGCATATCAAATAAAAATCCCAATTCACAAAGTAAACAGAATTCAGTAGGACAGCCTCGGGCAGTGTGGTGCAAAGCCACATTGTACATAATGGGAGTGAATCTCAATAACTGTAAAAGAGAGTTGCAATATGCATTGTCGACATGGTTTTCAAGACCCGCATAAGGAGTCTTGTTATAAAAGTCAAAGTCGAAATCTTCCACACCAAATTTGCTGTACTTGACATCGAATTTTTTATAAGCTTTGTTGATAACATTCAAGCTAAGCTCGCCGTTTTCAAACGCATCATCAGCAAAGGCTGCTGAAGGATTTTTTGTTTGTTCGCTTCGAAATCTAGGAATATCGACGTTGTTGCTTCGATTGGATTTTCGGGGACTCGCTGGAGCCTCGTTTCTTTTTGTTATTTGATTGAATTTTGCGTAACCAACGAAATCCACAACCTTCATTGATTTTAATACCCCTTCATCTAGTTCTGAATCTAGTTGCCCGACTTCGTAAGTCCTATCAGCGGGCCACGCCGACTCAAGCTTTTCAGTATAATATGGCATTCCAATACTATTCAGAGGAGCATCTGAATCAACCATCATCTTTGGTTCAGAGGGTACCAAATCAGGCCATTCCATAGGCTTTGGAAAATCATTGAAATTTGAAACATCAGGTCCCGACCAAAGCTGAATCACGCTATCACTAGAAGCCATAGCAAAGCATTTTCCCGATGCAGATAAATCAAATGATGTTACATAAGATGATACATTAGCCTGACTTAAGAACGTCCTTGTGGGATTTGTATAATCTGCAAACTGGATTTGGCCTGTTTGTGAAGCAATGACACAGAATGAAGGTAACTTGGGATGCATCCTTACAAAAGCAGCACCAGAAGGAAATGGAAAGGGATTAAGTGGCCGCATTGTCCGTAAATCATAAATATTAACTAAAGGGTCTAAAATAAACCCAGAGCGTCTAAGATTGATAAGTTTTGAAGCCGCGAAGCTGTGATAGATACTAACCTTTGAGAAAACCCGCACGTAAGAAGTATATTATCACGAAAGTCTATATCCGATATCGCTCCCGAATGGGGGGTGAGAAGCCTTACTGTCTGTAAGCTTTTGGGATCCATAATATGAACATGTCCGTCTGGACTAGCTCCACACAGCGCGCGACCTCCACCTTTGAGTATAGATAAAGCGGGGGCATTGGGATTCTAGTTCATTTTAGCTTTATCTTCGAAGTTCAATTGGTATTACTAACATTATTAATGACGGAGGCCTTCTCCACGTTCACCTGAGTCAGTCCGTTCTTCAATGAGCCTACCAGTAGCTCGTGGTCGTTTTTGGAATTTAAATAGATGCATTGAGCAGATTGAAACTCGGAATTGCTGAAATGTTGTTAGGGTACGTTCAATTTAACGGAGAAAGGGAATAACATACTGTAGGTCGAACTTAGCAGTTCCCGTTCGATTTGCTAGATGAACGCTTCCAGGTCCTACAGAAAAAATACCTTTCTCAGTAGGAAGCACTTGTGTAGAAGCAGTCTTATTTCCCTTGTAAGAAACATATCTTTGAAGAGAGCTTCCGTAATAAGAAGCCACACGGCCCTAATAATTAGGTCAATACAACGCGAATGACAGACCTCAAACGCGCTTACCCTTGAATCTGAAGACCATAGAATTTCTTCAGAATGGTCAAATGCTAGCGAAGAAACATTAGGCAGGTACCTTAAGCTGCTAACGACACGCGCCGTCTAAATACACAATTAGCAGTGAACAAAACGACACCCCCCTCCCCGGTGCTAAAGCCACCGCAGTCATTAAATCCACAAACCTCATGCCAGTCATCCATTCGGAACCACCTTTAAACCCCAAAAAAATAAGCCAGATTTGATTTGCGATCTCAAACGCGCTCGTTGCTATGATGGCAAACCGGGGGGCCAAACTTCTTCGCACTCGGCCTCGAAGTTTCAAAATTTCTTCTTTCCAACAGCGAAAAGAAAAAAAACAGCAGCGATGTCGATGGCCCGCGGAGTTTCTTCTCTATCGCGTTTGGGTGGTGCTCGTGCATTCTCGGCTTCGGCTCGAGGTGCTGCTGCTCATATTGGCCCAAAACCCATATACCTTCCTGAGGAAGCCAGCATCAACATCCGTCTACTCCGGACGCCTAATCAGCGAGCCAGATTCGCAGAGAATCGATCAATGGAATTTCAAGGACCCAAGGGAAATATAAAGATCTTTGTTCCTGAATTTGTAAAGCTGAGAGTGCTCGAGGATGGCAAGAAGCTCGCGGTGAGCGTTAAAGATCAGGAAGATCGAACACAAAAACAGATGTGGGGAACCATGCGGAGCCTGATTGATAATAGTGTCTCCGGTGTCGTTGAGGGCCATTTGGCTGTTCTCAAGTTCGTGGGTACAGGTTTTCGTGTTACCCTCGAAGATAATGATCGCATCGTCTCCCTTAAGATTGGATTTGCTGCTGAAATCAAACGACGAGTTCCTGAAGGCATCACAGTCTCTTCCCCTCATCCTACTCGCCTGGTTGTGGAAGGTGCCGACAAGCAACAGGTCAAGCTTTTCGCCCATGGCATCCGTGGCTTACGGCCCCCCGAGCCTTACAAGGGCAAGGGTGTCTATGTGGATGGCGAAACTATAAAACTCAAGGCTAAGAAGATCAAATAAGCGTTGAACTTTATTATACGTGTATATAAAGTTTGTGTAAATATTCAATATACGTTAAAAACGGTAATTATTTAAAACAATAAGCGCATCTTTGTTTAAAACAGTCATCGAGTCGTAGAAGCTTTTTTTTAATGTCGGAGTACGCTATTTCCTTAAGCATGGCTGTTTGGTTTCACAACTTTGCCGACAGCATCCATAACTAAAGGATGGAGTGTCTTGGAAGCAGCAATGACGCCCTTGTTGTTTTTGAGGGTTCTTCCTTGTCCAAAGTCTAAGGGATTACCATACATATCTGAAACCACGCCGCCAGCTTCAGCCACTAAAAGGGAGCCAGCTGCATGATCCCAAATCTTTTCTTCGTATGTCGCGCTAACCGGGAGTCGCAAGTAAATATCGCCATCACCTCGAGATATACTGCAATACTTAGCCTGAGAGTCCATTCTAACAGAAGGCTTGGTGATGTTGAGAAGTTCGGCAATCTGGGCATTTTCGGAATGAGAGCTGTGTCCAGCTTCAACGCTCTCGCAGAATGTGGCTTCAGAAGTACTGGTAATGGTATTCATAGAAATTTGGGTCTTGGAACCGGAGGTGAGGGGGATCTAGAGTGTTAGATCGCTATAAACCAACATGTAGGTATTGACTTACACTATAGGCTCCTTCTCCCTTCACGGTAGTAAATATAACGCCATTTTCAGAATCATGTCCCTTGGAGAAGTCTACAGGAAGGTTGGGGCAGCCAATAACGCCCACTTTAACATCTGAATCGATAATCAAAGCCAAACAGACGGCATACTGCCCACCACGAAGAAATCCTTTGGTTCCGTCAACGGGATCCAACGCCCACATCCCTAAAAATTAGCAATCAGCAACTCATCTGAGTTAAGATATAAACCTACTTCCTTTGGATCCGCCGGTGTGATTTCCGAGATCAATGGCAGTTAACATCTCGTCAGGAGACGAAAGAGCACCAATATGTTCAGTGTGGTCATCATTTGAACTAGCTTCTTTGACAAAGTCCCACACTTTCTGTTTCAAGTCGGGGTTTTCTCGAAGAGCAGACGATTCTTCTTCACCAACGACTTTGTCTTCAGGAAAAGCCATCTTAATGGCAGAGATAATAATGGCTTGAGCACCAAAATCTGCGACTATGTTTTTTTTTAGTATGTAACTCGTTTGAAGGCACCTCTGAAATTGGAAACCTACCGGTGACTGGTGAATGATCATCTTTCGTCACTGTTCCCTTTTGATGCGATTGAGAAACAGCAGTTGTCAGCTTGCAGGCACGTCGAACTGCAAGTTCAGCAATGTGTTGAGCTTTGAGAAGTTCAGCTAAAACAGACATTGCGATGATTCAGAAGTTTTGTTTGAAGGAACATTGAGTTGTCTTTTTGATGGTGACGACACAACCCTCACAAGCCATGCTGAAAAGGAAGATAAACGAATTACTGACCAGTATATCTGGAGATTCAGACAACAAAAGACCACTGAAGACTGCGTCAAGAAAGAATCCTTCTCATGTCTCGGCATATCAGCCTTGGAACCGCAGGCAATTTCTTGATCGTCTCAAGACGTTTTCTTGCATATATTGGAACATTGATGATAAACTGATATCAATTAACGCTGTTTCTTGGTCACTGGGAGGATGGATATGTATAGGAAAACTCAAAGCTAGATGCACAAGCTGTCATCATGAAGTCGTCTTGAAATTCCCAGCGAAGACGGCCTCTTCAGAATCGGATTCCTCGGTTGAAGATGATACTACGGAATACGAAAGTGTTATAGAAGCACTCTGTTCTAAATATCATACTCTTATCTCTGAAGCGCACTCCCCATCTTGTCCATGGAAAGCCCACCCATGTGAAAAGTCAATATACCGGGTCCCTATGAGCGACTCTAAAGAGGCTCTTAAGCTGTATAAGTCTAGGGCAAATACTTTTACTGGTATAGAGACACTCCCCAAACTGGAACTCGATGGGCTTTCATCAGACACGAGTAGCTCTGATATGCAGCCCGCCCAAATCCTCGCCCTCACAGGTTGGCATTGTTTAGGTCAGAATCCACTTGATCCTCAATCTTCTTTGATTACTTGCGACTATTGTTTTAGAAAGATATTACTAAATAACAAGTCTGATGATGCTTTTAATGTGGGTTCGGAACATATGTATTACTGCCCATGGATTTATGGCGTGAATAATTCATCAGCGGGGTGGAAAGAACTGAAAAATATTCTAGAGTTAGACAAGGGCCCCTTAAAATCGAATGTTGTACCGAGATCCGTTTTCGGCAATCTGTCGGATACAGAAAAAGAGGATGAAGATCGGTTAGTAAAATTACGGCAACTGAAATCTGACTTTAATCAGCTTCGGAAGTCATCAGATAGTTACAAGAAATGACAGGATATATACTATAGTCAATATATTGATCTTTGGTACTTTACAGTCCCTTTCCATAGTTTCCAGACTCATAAAACTTGAGGATGATATCTACAATATTCTCCAATGCAGCTAGCCATTCCTCGAGTTGCTCTAAAACCTTTGTTTGGTCATCTCCCAACTTTGCGTAAAAGTCCTTGCGATAAGGAACAGCCTTCATTGCCAACTAAATGTTAAGAAGAGTTAGAAAATTCCAAGAGATTAAATTTGTTCGAATTACCTTAAATACGGGTCTAACGAGCATGCTATGGTACTTGGTGAGAGTCTCGGAATAAGCCTTGGTGAAGCTGTCAGTAAGCTCCTCCGAGCTTGAAACGTTCCTTCGAATGGCAACAGCAGTGAATTGAAGACCCCTATCAGTTAGAAGTGTACCAGGTGATATACTTGAAGCCTACCGATTGAGCCACAATAACCCCTGAGTAGCTGTGGTAGATCCGGCTTTCTTCTCGCTGAGAACAAGATCCTGGAGAGTCGAAGAATTTATGGGATCTGCCAAAAATCGTTCGCGAATTTTCTGTAGCGGTCAGATCGATTAATGGCCATAATGAGACTTAAAGACCAACCTTAATGTTACCAGTCATGTCCTTTTGAACGACAGCAAAAGCAGCCGAGCCCAACAAATCTAAATCGTCAATTTCCCTTTTCAATTGCTAATAATGAGATTAATTACCAAACAACGAGACCAAGGATTCGGCCGCCTCAAGGAACTCTTCGGTGGAGATCTTTCCATCAGTGATGGCAACATCTTTAAACGATCTCTTTGCTGTATCAAAGAATGTGGGAGCCATTATGAAAAAAGTGATTTAGAATCAAGTGTATTTTAGTTGATCGTAATCAAAGAACCGAAAAATAATTCGTTTCAGTGTTTGTTTTGTGCGAAGCCTGAAGACGCAGCAGCGAGCTGTGTTTACCTAATGAGGCGCTCGTTTTCGGCCAACTTCTCTCAACTTCACAGGCGAGTCTATGGATCGAAGCTACTGTTGACTTTGGGGTGAATAGAACTTTGATACATTTTACTATTTTGGGTTGGGTGTTCTTCTTTTGTAGTTTTCGGTGCACGCTATTTGGGTTTATGAATCGCTTTTAAAATGGTCGAAGAGCCTCATCTACAAGAAGTTCAAGGAGGATTCATAGCGTTATCTGCCTCGACAGCGTTTGTCTTAGTTCAACTGGGTGTTGCTCTATTTCTCGCTGATAAAGTTTGGAAGCTCAACTTCAGCCTATCAGCTTCCAACCTTCTTAAAGTAAACCAGTTGGTTTTCGATTTATCACTGGCCTCGGCAATATTAATTGGGGAGCTTGCTCTATGTGAAGTAAGCGACTGGCTTGAAAGCAGGTACTACTGGTTGTATATAGTTCCTGTGCTATTACTGACGAGAATAGAACGCGGTTTGTTTCATGGTTCTTTACAACTAGAATATCAGTTATACTTATATTATGGGTGATTCCCTTTCTGCAAATATTCTCGGTTTTAGAACATTTGAAAGGTAAAAAAAATTGCGGACATGATCCTGATATCACGCTAACGTTAGTAGGCTTGACAACTCAAAAGCGCTTTCTTTTTACGCTTCCTGCTTTTCTTTTGTGGTTGATCATATTTCAGAGAATTTCATCTTTTTTATCTACGTCTGCTGGGACTGTCAGTGGGGGACTTGTTGGACTTCTGCCGACCAGTCAGAATTCCCTCTCTTGCATAGCATTCATGGGCGTTGCAATAATGGCAGTGTTATCTGGAATTGCATCTATTACTGTACCTCTATCGATATTTTTTCAAAATGGACGGTAAGGGTCTGAATTGACTGTTTCATAAGTATCCACTAACTTCTAGCAGGCCTGTAACCCAGCGTGATATCGATAGGCTCGAAAAAAATATTAGTGAGCTTGATATTATGATTCGAGAGCACAAAAGCGAAATGTCTATCCCTTTTACCACCGCACCTCCGAGTAGAGTTCGAAGTTTCACTAATCTTGTCCAAAAAGTAGTACCTTTAGGTCAAAGTCGACAAAAACGAGGTTTGCATTGCTTTTATATATATATGCTTCTCTTACTCTAACATTGGATAGAATCCAGGGAGAAAAACCAAGAATTAGAAGGAATTCTGGGAATGAAGAGCTCCCTTGAACAAGACTTACGCGCTGCCAGGTGGAAAATTTTGGATCAAAACTACTCTGAAAGCTTTTACGGTCAAGTTCTTCACTATGGCACGTTTGTATTTGCCCTATATTGTATTTACCGCTTAGTCATGACACTGATTGTGAAAAACATTTTTGCTTGGACCAACATGTCATTTGCCCAGAGTGATCCAATTACGCGAAGTTTAGCTGTGGTGGCACAATACTGGGACCCTCATATTGATAAAGAATCATGGGCCCGACAAATTAGTTTCTTAATATCCGGCGGTCTGTTTTTAAGCAGCATGGGTGGTGTGGTGAATATTGGATACAGGCTTTCAAAGGCATTCCCATCGTTTGGAGATGGAAATTATCTTGCATTGCTTGTTGCTCAAATTTCAGGTACATATGCTTTGAGCACATGTCTAATGCTCAGAAGCAACCTCCCCAAAAACATGTCTTCTGCGCTCACAGTAGCAATAGGAGCACCTCTAGATGCATCCGATCTCGACCATTGGTTTGACAATGTCTTTATGATCGCTGCTCTGGTTACGGCTTTGATAACATATGCCTTGCGCGATTCTGGTAATGACATGTTTGAAATGGAATCCTTGGAGGAAGGAAAGCGCCTCGACTGAAGCGTTCACATGAGTTTTTCACTGAAGCATAATAATTCGCTCACTCTCTTGAGTTATACAACGTGTATCTCTTGTCGACCGACAAGCGAACCCAAGACTACTTGTACAATAATCTAAAATTCATCACATTAAAAAGACGTACGAACGTACTCAGACGAGTACGTTCGATGAAGAAAAAGACAGGATAATAGTAGAATAGTTTGTTGCTATGACGTCTACATCAACCAATACAGACACTAATAATATATTATATAATACTCATCCGGGTAACCTTCGAAGGCCGAGGTCTCATTGCGCTCTCAAATTTTTTTTTTTGTTTTTTTTCAACCTTCAAAGCGAAACTTTTTTGGAGTTTGAAGAGTTGAAAAAGGAAAAAGACGGGCAGAAAAACCGATAAAATCTTGTATATTTCCATACATTTTTTTAGTTTCTTTTTTTGTTTTTCGTTTCTCTCAGTTTTTTTCTATTCCAGAAGCGCATTTTTGCCCTTTCCAGTTTTGCGCGTCTGTTTTCGCTTGCGACCTGTCCACGCTATTTTAATTTGCAAAGTTTAAGAAGCATATCTTTGTCTTCTTTAATCTTTCTTTTTTGTGAGCTTATTCTTCGGTGTCCAATCGATGACCTCTAATCCCAATTGACTTTAGATTGCCTGGCCTTTTTATGAGCTTTTCTCAAGCCACAAAATCTTCCGAATTCCAAACTACTGATTCGAAACTTAAAAAGACTTCAGGTCACTCGAAAACTAAATCTATAAGCAAAGTAACAGCTGTACCACCCGCTGTTCCCGTTCTTTATTCGTCTGCAGAACCAACTACTGCCGACAAAAATCAATCAAAGAAACAACCTTTAATCCCTAAACACTCTATAGACAAAACAATGTCTTCTCAAACCCCATCTCCTTCAGGGCCTCCTTTAAATAATGTGGTGTCTTCTGCCTCGATTCAATTTGGTTCCATCAATGGATCGTCCGTGTCAGCTCCGGCTGAAGGATCGAATACTCCCAAGTAAGTCTACTGGAAAAATATGTGGCTTTTCTTTACGATGTTTTGTTGAAGTGGCAAATTTAATGTGATGCCTCTGGGATATATGCTAACGTGTTTTACCAGCTCTGCATCGCCAGCGCCACAAGCCAGTTTTGCCAGTGGCGGCTCTCAACCACCCAACGCTGTGAGACAAGGTGGTGTCAAGAAGACCGTATTTGGCTCCATTCAAGATTCATCTGATGGCGATAAAAAGGAGGTATGGTTTTGTAACTTTTTTTTCCAGTCACGTCGTTTTGATGAAAAATTCTAACAAAGACAGTCCCAGCCAAAGAGCGACGCCCCGGTTGAGGTGCCTCAGACCACGCCGAATGAGCGAGAGCACCAACATGAGCGACGAAAATCACATGATATTGGTCACCGACAAGCACCTATGTCGCCACGTCGAACACCTCAGCAAGTTTACTCGCAAATGGGCTTCCACGTTCCGGTTTCCTACAATGCATACCCTGTTGCTCCTAATCAACAGCAAGTTCGTACACCTAATTCGGCACCTCGGGCTCAAAATGGACAGGTTAATTTCCATCCGCAGTCGATTACTCCTAATCATCGTCAGGCTAACCGGGCTGGTGCTCGAGCTCACCACGGCCAGTCTCCTGTTACTACCCCTATGATGCAGCAGGCCATGCCTATCAACCCAGTTCCCAACACAATGAACTATTATCCTCCCCCTATGTCGCCCTATCCATACCAGGCTGGCTTTGATATGTCTTCCCAAATGTACTATACTCCCGCAGGAACAGGTTACAATCAAGGATCTCCTCGTGCTCAGCAAATGGCTGTTCAACAAATGCAACAGCAGGCCATGTACCCTCAGGGGGCCATTTTTGGCACACCTCCTGCTGTTTCGATGAATCGCCAAGCAGGCATTCATGATTCGGCCCAGCGTAATTTCCACTCTCCTCAGACTCAGAGCCCTCAGCAGCCCGCCTCTTCGTTTGCTGGAGAGCGTTCTTCCCCCTTTAACAAGCCTTCTGGATCCAAGGCTATTAAGATTGTTAACCCTCTTACTCATGCCGAAGTAGTGGTTACGCCTGCTCAGTCAACTACTCCTGCTGCTCCATCGCCTGTTCGTTCCCCATCTCCCAAGAAGGTTGTTCCTACTCCTCCTGTGGAGAAAAAGGAAACTGAACGTCGATCTAGCGCTGTGCTTACTGAGGCAGAAAAGAAAGAACGAGCTGATAAGATCAAGGCCGAGTTCTTTGCCAAGATTAAACCTGACTTGAAGAAGGACGAGACTGATGAAAGTGCTATTGTTGATAGTACTCCTTCTAAGGAGGATGCTGCTGCTGAGGTTTCGACTACCAAAGCTGTTGAAACCACGACATCTGACCCTGCTAAAGCTGAGCCTGCTAAAGGAGATTCTCTTCCGGAGACTACTTCTACAACTGAAGATAAGGCCGAGGAGAAGACTGAACCCACAAAGGTTGCTTCTGAGGCTGCTGTGGCTCCTGATGCTAAGGCTGAAAAAGCTGAGGACTCTACTCCTACTGGTGAGGCAACCGAAGTTGAGGCTTCCTCTGAAAATTCTGATGAGGTGACTAAATCTAATGAGACTACCGATAGCTCTAGTCGATTTATTCCTCGCAAGCCTCGTGCTTCTGAGGAAGTGATAGCTGCTCCTGAGCCACCAAAGCCTGAAATTAAGTCTTTTGCTAGCCACAAGCGAGTAAAGATTTCTGATTTCAGCACTGTTAAATATCCTTTGGCCATTTGTGTTCCCGAAGGCTTGAAGCAAAGTAAATCTGGACATTTCCATTACCCCCTTCCCTTCCTCTTGCAGTTCCAGGAAGCTTGCATTGAGAAGCCTACTGATGACTGGGATGATTACATTAAATCAAATATCATCGGCGATGATCAGTTGAAGGGTGGATCTGGTAAAGGTCTTTCCAAGTCATCCAGTAAGAACTACAATGCTAATAACAACGATGTGGGTTCGTTCGGCGCAGGTCTTGGTAAGCCTGCTTTGACTTCTGATGCTCGATTTGCCCAGAGCACTGCGCGCATGCAGGGCCCTGGCATGTTTGGTGGTAATAACTTCAGAGGCGGAAATATTTCTCGCACTGGTTCTTCCACTCTTCTTGGACCCAACCAATCCAAGGGTCGACAGAATTCTAGAAAGCGTGCTGGTGGAAATTCCGATAAGGGATCTTCTGCTGCTCCGGAACCTCCCAGTGAGCCTGTTGAACCTCTTCAAATGTCTGCCAACCGATGGAAACCTCGTGACAGAACCAAGACTGAGGAACCTTCCACTGAAGATGGTTTGATGCAACCTGACGTTGTTCAACGTAAGGTCAACCTTCTTCTTAATAAGATGACCATGGAAAATTTCGATCGTGTGTCTGATAAGATTCTTGACATTGCTGCTCAATCAAAGAAAGAAACCGACGGTCGAACTTTGAGACAGGTTATTGCATTGACTTTTGCTAAGGCTACCGATGAATCTCATTGGGCCAAGATGTATGCTCAGTTCTGTGTTAAAATGATGAGGACAATTGACCCTGAAGTGATGGAGGAGGGTGTGGAGGATAAGAATGGAGAACCCTTGAAGGGTGGCTTCTTGTTCAGAAAATACTTGCTTTCTAAATGTCAAGAAGAGTTTGAGAAGGGCTGGAAGGTAGATATGCCACCTTTGCCTGATGCCGATGCACCTCGAACTCCTGAGACAGAAAAGCTTACTGAGGAATACTATGCCGCTGCCGCGATCAAGCGACGTGGTTTGGGATTGGTCCGGTTTATTGGTGAATTATATTTGGTTAATGCCTTGACTGAAAAGATCATGTTCCAATGTATTCAGAGACTTGTTGGTGATCCTGGAAATCCTGAGGAAGAAGAAGTTGAATCTCTGTGTAAACTTCTTACCACCATTGGTGCTCTTTTGGATCAGAGTAAGACTATGAACTACACTGGTAAGGATAGGATGGATGTTTTCTTCACACGTATGCAGATGATGCTCGAGGTTCCTACCCTTTCTAGCAGAATAAGGTTTATGATTATGGATGTTATGGATCTGCGAAAGCGAGGATGGGAGAATGGCAAGGAGGCTAAGGGACCCACTACTATTGCTGCTATTCACGAAGAAGCTGCTCAGAAGGCCCAAAAGCTTGAGGAAGCTACACGTGGTAAAAACCGTTCCAATAAGGGCTTTGGAATGGGCTCTGGCCGCACAGGTGGTGGTGACAACTGGCAATCCAGCAGACCCAACCAACCAGGTGATTTAACACACTTTGGTAGAATTCGCTCGTCTCAAGGTAACTCTGGCCAACCCTTGGGTCCTGGTAATGTTTTCACTTCAGCTCGAAGTGGTAGTGGCAACGGTCGAAAGCCTGGTAACACTGGACCCCGTGATGCTGCTGCTGCCTTGGTTGATGAAGCCAACTCGCGCACCTCTACACCTTCTCCTGCAGCCAATATGTTCACTATCTTGGATGAGTAAAAGTTTTGTATCTTTTGTCTAATAGTTTTTTTTTGTTTACCATTGAGTCTACGTAGCGAATCTTTGTTTTAGACAGTATTGTTTCAATCGTGAAGCTGATAGTCACGGCTAGCAGAGCCTCTTGGAGCTCACAAATACCGACCAGATAGGCTGAATGAAGTTATAAATGAGTCGAATTCTTTTATTTAGGCTCATACCTTCCACAGATGTGTTGCTTTCAGCTCCGCTTACCCATACGGAACTGATCCATCGAAAAATATGAAATATACGATTTCCCATAGCTTTTCTAGAAGATAGAATGCTTTTATTTTTAACAATAGAAAAGATTGAAATTCTTTTCCCTCCAAAACTCTTATTTGGATGGTTGGAGAGTAGCTACTTCTGGTTTTTTTTCTCTAAACAGTATACTTTATTAAGGTTAAAATATTTACAGGTGCAATTCTCTCACTAGTATCCCGTCACTGAGTGTTGTTACATTATATTATCTGTGAATCGGAAACCCCCCCACCCCCCCTTACCGTGCCGTTACGGTTGGTCAGG